>JANIJG010017015.1:99913-133800 GCA_024611175.1 Megaceryle torquata
GTGATAGAGGGAGGGAGGGAGGGAGGGAGGGAGGGAGGGAGGGGGGGTTTTTTGCCTGCCTGGTGGGAGCATCCATAAAAGGGGATTGGTTGAAAAGGGAAAACTACTGAACAAGAAGAAAAACCATGTCTGCTTAAAAATACTGAGAGAGAAAACTCATGTAATCCTGGGACCTGCAAGCTTGAAAACATCCTTGAGAAGCATACCAGGCCTCCTTGTAGTAAGTACAGCAAGGTACCTAGAAACCAGAGACATCCTCAGGTAACATTGATAGGTGCAAAACAAAGAAATTGCAACAGCAACTTATTGTCTGAAACAACAGAAAATACTCTGGCAAAGGGGGAAATAAGTTCTCCCCAGTAACTTTTTGTACCTTTCCTTTTCCTAATCAGGTTGAATTTTGCTCAAGCTTTCTACAAGCTCTTCAGCTGTCACCTGGAACACCTGTCTGACTACAGACCTTGTGACACAGGTCACCTTTCACAGAATCATAAAATAGTTTGTGTTGGAAGGGACCTTTAAAAGTCACCTAGTCCAGCTCCTATGAGTAGGGACACCTTCCACTAGACCAGGTTGCTCAAAGCTCCATCCAACCTGGCCTTGAACACTTTCAGGGAGGAAGCATCCACAACTTCTCTGGGCAACCTGTTGCAGTGCCTCACCACCGTCACAGTAAAGAATTTCTTCCTAGTATCTAATCTAAATCTACCATCTTTCAGCTTAAAGCTGTGTCTCCTTGTCCTATCACTACACTGCCTGATAAAGAGTCTCTCCCCATCTTTCCTGTAGGTCACCTTTAAGTATTGAAAGGCCACAATATAGTCTCCCTGGAGCCTTCTGTTCTTCAGGCTGAACAACCCCCACTCTCTCAGCTTTTCATTACAGGAGAGGCATATCAGCCCTCTGATCATTTGTGTGGCCCTCCTCTGGACCCATGCCATCAGGTTCATGTCTTTCTTGTACTGAGGACTCCAGAGCTGGACACAGCACTCCAGGTGGGGTCTCACCAGAACAGAGTAGAGCAGCAGAACCACCTCCTGGCCACCTTTCTTTTGATGCCACCCAGGATACACTTGGCTTTCTGGGTTGTGAGTGCACATTGCCACCTTATGTCCAGCTTTTCATATACCAGTATCCCTAAGTCCTTCTTCACAGGGCTACTCTCAGTCCCTTCATCCCCCAGCCTGTTTGTTGAACCTCATGAGGTTCATACGGGTCCACTTCTCAAGGCTGTCCAGGTCCCTCTGAATGCCATCTGTCCCTCTGACATGTCAACCCCACCACTCAGCTTGGTGTTACCTTCAAATTTGCTGAGGGTGCACTTGATCAAAGTAAGACTTTATTGGTCCCCTCTGGGCCTGCTTTTGAGGTTGGTTTGGTTTTCCTCCCCTCTAGGATGGTTTGCCCCTCCTGAAATCTGTCTAATTTGCTTGATACTGGCATTATATATCCATATGAGTGATCCTAAGTGTATCCACTGTTACATCTTTGGTAAGTTTGCTCTGCTACATGGAGCCCTCACCTCTGCTCAAAATCTCCCTGTGACAATAGTGCTTTATTAGCGGAACACTACTGAAAAGTGCAGGACACCAGTCCCAGGGTCATACTAAAAACCTACAGGTCCAACCTCCAAAAGGAGTTGTAGACAGGCACCTGGGCAAGGATAAGAATTTGGAAGTGCAGAGGGTGTTTCCTCCTAACTCCTGAGCAATTCTTCCACCTCCTGAAACAATGCCCTGTACACACTCCTGGGACTTTCTGCTGCCATCCCTTAGCTCAGCATATAGAAAAAGCTTCTGGGAAGACTTGTGAAAAGGTGGGGGAAGCCTTCATCAGTGCTGATGACCTCTGATGCTTCTCTGTTACAGCTGTCTGAACTTGAAGAGTAGAAAAATAATCCAATGTCAAAGGCCACCTGGTTTTGACTCAACTCTAACTAAGTTGAGATAAAGTCACTGTTGTGACTGATGAATCCTTCATTCCTGGGTTCAGGTCTTCTTAAAAGCAATGCTTGGAGAGCAGAATGAAGATCCAACATGTAAACTTAACTTGCTTACACTTCAGTGGATATCTGAATGACAGCTTTCTTTTAATGCAGTCTTTTGCATAAAAACTTCTGGTTTTCAGAGGGGCAGTGGTTTTCAATTAATGTATTTCAAGAAAAACAATCTCTGTTTCTGTAAACACCACAAAGAATATGCATTTTTTTGCCACATCCTTAAAAACAGGGGGTTTGCACTTTTATTTTTTTTTTCCATACATGACAGACTCTTCACTCTATGTGTAAGAGTTAGCTTTAGGATGTTATTGCTCCCAAAAGACTTATGCTCTCTCTGACTGCTCACACTTCAAATGAGACACGAAAAGAAACGCAGCTATCTGCCACTACTCTGGCCAGAATTTTCCCATGCTCTTCAGACACTGTCAAGAAGCAAATTCTTGCTTCATTTCATTTTAGGCAGCAAAATAATTCATTCCAAGAAGACAGTTTTTTAAGAATATGAGTTCTTACTGATACTCAGTTTTTTTTTTTAAATGAGGCCTTAGCGTAACACTCGTGTGAAAGCCAAGCACTTGTGGAAATCTGGCCCTGGTGCATGCCAGTGACAAACACACAACATGTTTGTGTACACGTCTGCTGCACGTTCAGCACCTAAAAGCCTGGACATGCAGTCTTTCAAAAGGCTGGCAGTAACTGCCCAGGCCAGCAATTTATCAGAATAAACAAAGATCTAACTCCAAGTAGGCATTTAGAAGTGCTCTGGATTTCCAGGTATTTTACACAATGGTAGTGCAAATGTCTTTCCATTTTGCTCATTGTATCACTGAACAACTAAACAGACGGCACATGAACAGTATGAAAAATATTTAATCATGCCAGGCAAGGTACAGTAATATCAGTTGTTCTGGCCTGTTGACCTTGGTAGGATTTAGATAGCATTGAAAGAAAGTTGCTTATCATTTCACTCTTTTTTTTTTTTCCCCCTCCCAAGTCCTCCTTTGGTCTCATCTCTACAAAACAGAAGCTAAAACTAGGAAATTAGACTAATATGCTGCAAATGCAAGAAGCATTCCACATATTTTATTTCACCCACAAATGAATTTACTACTTAAAGACAGCAAAACAATGCAACATTTACAGGCGTTGCCTCCAGTGCCGCCTTATCCTATCCAGGTCTGTGGCCAATTCTCTGTATAGCATATTCATTCTGACCAGAATTTGGCTACAGATAATTATATAAACTGAAGCTACCAATAAATTATCACAAGCACTCTTCCTTAGTTGGACTATGGGTGATGTAGTGGCAGAACAGGGATACCCACTTTGCCTTCCTTACATGTCACCTTTAAAGACAAGCACTGTAGCCCCTGAAGGAGGATTGACAAGACACACGCTTTGCCATCTGTAAGCATTCCTCTCTGGACAAAGAGGAGAGGCCAAGAGTAGAGTCCTTGGGATAGGTTTTCCAGCCAAAAGCTCATGGCAGATGATATTATACAAATAAAGGGGAGTTAGAAATACTCTACCTCCTGCACAAACAGAAGGCTCTCAATTTTGTCTTTGGGATAAAGACAGGCATTTCTTTCTAATATCTTAACTCCTAGAAAGTAAACCAAATGAAGTCAGAAAAAACAAAAAGCTGATAAGCATTAACAGCTGATAAGAACAAGACAAAATGACAGAATAAGCTGAAGCTAAAAAATAAATTGACCAAAAATTGAGGGGAAAGCTATTTCAGTCTACATTTCTTGAGCAAGCCTCATGACTTTTTCATACTTCAAGTAGACTTTAGGATGTACAGCTCACTCTTGCTTCTCTGCAGGAGTTGAAGTTGAACTACATGCATTTTAGATTGATAGCTAGCTGCACACTATGGTTTGGAAACACTCGCAAAAACAATTATTTTAAAAATATTTGAGAATTTCATTTTAGTTGGGAGCTCTTTGAAATGAGCACACACTGCACCACAGAGCTGGATTTAGAAAAGTGTTCTCAGTAAATAGAGGAAAATAATCTCTCAAGGCCACATGGCTATTACCAGACAATACTTCAAGAAATCTCTGGTTCCTGGGTTTGGGGTTTTTTTATGAAGACCAACAGAAGGTGCTTCTAACACCCTCCCTTAGCTTAGACTCTTCCTCACTGAGCCAATAAGTCTTCATTAAGCTGTCTGAATTACTTTTTAAATTAAGAAAGTGGCATGCATTCCACATACGAGAACAGTAAGAGGCTTTTGGCAATGATCCTGTTCATTTAATTATAATATTTCACATTTTTACACTGTCTTTCACCTCCCTGGGTTACAGAATGCTTCAATAAACAGGGGGCTGTGTCCACAGCTTTTGCCTCCCAGTCACATCACAGTTGCTCTTAGGACATGTGAAGTCCAACTGACTTCCCAGGTGTTTGCCTCACACACACACACAAAATGCCACAGTTGACAATAAGCTGAATTAGTTTCATTACTATCGAAAGCATAGGAGTAATAAATTCAGGTCAAGGAAACTGGCCTGATGCAATAAAAACTGGTGGAAATTTTTTCCACCAAGCAAATATACGGAACCTTAAAAGCAATATCAGGAGGTGACATATATCTACTAATATCCTCTTGAAACCAGGAAAAGGCGAGAATAGACACAGTGCCATGCTAATGTTTAAATTGCAGAGGTTGCTCCTAAACTGTGTCTTCAAGAGTGTCCAAAAGTTACTGAAGCTGGTGTATAACTAAAAAAGCTTCAAAAGCAAAACTGCCTTTTAGCAATGATATTGCCCGTGTTTACAGTTATAGCACTAAAAATCCTGCCACAATCCTGCAATGCAGTACTCACATTACATAGTTTATTATGCATACACCTGACCATTCAGTTGTTACTCAAAACAAAAGTCCACACACCATTTCCCCTGATGGTTGTAGGGTCTCTTCACTCCATAAGCTGATCACACTAAGAAATGTACCATGCTGTCTTTAAAGGGTAGAAACCCTCTCTCTCAACCAGGAAAACGGTGGGTAGCCTACACCTCATTCCACCTGTTGACAGCAGCAGTAACAAGTGAGCTCAACTACATCAACTAAAGTAAAAACTCCCACAAAAACATCTCTTGCCAAGAAGCCTCTGCAGCATAACCATGCACACTTCACACAACCCCCTGGGTGTCTGACCGACAAAATCAGAAAGATGGAGTGACTCCCACAGTCAAGGTTTTGGCAGAAGAACAGTGCCTACCCACCCACACTCCCCCCCACACACTGTACCTTGGAATCCCAACAGCACACAAATCACAGCTGGGCTCAGTGTGGGGTCATTTTCTCCAGGGCCTTCTACTATAAAACAGAAGGGATTGTTATTTTGTTTTGTGCTAACAACTGCAAAGTGCTTTTTTTTAGCCCCCTGCAAAGCACTGCCATCCCTTAGCCCTTGAGCCTTTCTGTGACTGCAGAGTGGCACAATCCATCAGGGAAACGTGTGATTTTTTTTCCATTGTGCTGGTTGGGTTGTGAGCAAGGCTATAATGGAGTGCTGATGGCAATAATTCACAACAAGCTGCTCCACTGAAGGGACTGTGTTGTTTCGTCCATTTCAAATAGAAGGAAAGAAAAAGTGTCAGCAGTGCTTCAGTGGCTGCTTCAGCTCCTTTTAGACATTTGGTAAGTGAATGTGTACATTATTACATGCTGAAAAGAAAATGGCACTTCAGTGGCAAGGGACATGCAGTGATCTGCGGGAGGTGGCTCTGACACCAGCCACGGTCACTCAGGCCACAGGTACACAAGCATGAGCATATGCTCCTTGCACACTGCTTATAAAAACAACAGGAGTTTGAGTCTCATAAGAGTTGCATTGGTTTCAACCCCAGACAAACTTCAAAGTTTTTCTTCATTTACACCCACAGGAGATCAAAACAACCCCCACCATCTTCAGCTCATTGTAAACAAAAAAATTCTTGAAAGCCTGGCCCAAAATCAAAGTCCCCAAGCTTTTGGGGGGATGCTATAAATCTGAACCCTTCACAGAATCTTTTTCTTCAAATAATTACTTGTTGTGTTTGCACTTCTCATTTAGAATCTTTCCTTCCAAGTAACTACAAGATTAAAAGAAACATGGTAAAAAGTGTGACGAGACAGCAATTTTAATTTCTGCAAGCAAAAAACATGAAACAATTACAGAAAGAAGACTAACACTCTGCTGAGAGACACCTCACATCCAGTTCTCAGTGAGCTAACTGGGAAATAATACGATTTGCATAGTGTTACATTAGCAACATAAATGTATGTTAATCACACCCAGCTGCATCTTGGTTCCTCTGATGTGTTTAGTACAATGAAGTGGCATTGTAAAATATTAAAGATAAACTTGTGTTGTAAATTTTAAAGGCAAATCCAAACTTCCTCAAACCTGAAGCTTGTTCTCAGCTTGCGGATTATATTTTGAGGGTTTCAAGGCAGAGCAGTCCCTAGAGTCTCTTTCTCTTTAGCTTTCCATACATCAACCCACTACTAGTCTACCTCTGCAAAGACCTGATCACTTACTGTTCACACAGTAACAAAAATTATAATGACTTTCAAGGAATGCTTTATGGGTTTTTATGTCAAATTAAATGAGGATTTAATTCAAAATATTTGGAAGTGGGAGAAGTGAGATCTTCATATATTTCATGTATATATATACAAATATGTAAGTTTATAAGGAAAAGAAGCTTTTTTTGGTTTTTTTTTTTTTGGTATGGGTATTGCATGTGTATGCATTGTCTCTTGATACAAACACAAAATAGATTAGGAAAATCAATACTCAATTCTTTTTCTAGATTTTTATCCACTGTAGTACACAAAAGCAATTTAGCTCCTGGCTGTACTGAAACCTTACTTCAGCATTTTTTAGATGAGTATATTTGTCATTCGCTCCGACAAACAATAGATAACAGGTGGCAAATCAAGATTGTTTTATATTTAGTACATTTTTAAATGTAAGCAAAGCACACATTTAACAGGTAACTTTTCTTAACCAAACCACCTGCACTGCAGGAGTCCACATGTTTTCTAAAGCCTTGTCACTAGAAAATGAGAAAGAAAGGTTGCCAACACATTTATCTTCCTGTTTCACAACCTTGAATAACCACTGCATGTTCTAGATTACTCTATATGGAGAGCATCATTGCTCCTCTGCCAGTGATGTTGACTAGTTTGTAGACCAAAGCTATAGAAACAAGATACCGAGTTTTATGCTGGACTACAGAGAAGAAATTAAAATTAGTAACAGTACCTGCTTAGTGTGGGAATGGCAGCCTCTCTCATATAGGTCTGTCATTGCAAGGAAGACTATCTGAACAGTCCTTAGGCCAACTAAGAAAGAATATTTTCCTAAAATAGATCTTTAAAACTGTGTTCCATTTAAACTGTTTCCCTTCTATCTTTTGAATGGTGTCAACCACATCAATTGTGCATGTAGTATTCAAATGACCAAGCACTTGCCATTTCCTGTTTCTCAAACTCTTTCCTTTTTCATCCTTGCCCTGCATGAATGTGCTCCTATCCTCCTCTGTTTCCAGTAGTCAGTAGGATATGTATAAAATTCATGTATTACTGTCTTTTTCAGAACAGTGAAACTGTATCATAATGTAAAGAAAATGAGTCACAGCTCCCCATTGATAGGCAAGGCATGCACGCAAACTGGCTGATACTGAAAATAAATAGCAAGTTGAAATACATTATTAGAAAGTCAGGAGGATTATTTTTGCCATGAATAGGAAGAAATAATAATAATAAATTATATAGAGATTTTTTAAAAAAAAAAAGTGTACTGAAGCACATGGAGACTCAGAAGAAGCAACAAGTTGGGACCATGCATTGGAATCAGTGAAAACTAAAACCAGAAGAAATTTATATAGGAGGGGCTTTATAGTCACAAATTCAGGACCCAGGAAAACAAAGATGACCAGGCGTTCAAGTACAGCGTTTAAGAGACAGGCAGATACCTCTAAAAAACATTGTCATGTATTTTATCCTAATGTCCTCTGCAGAATGCAGTACTTGGAGTTCTGGATCTGAAGTAACATACATGGTTCATGCTGCTAAGGAATGACACCCACCTCTAGCTGGATGCATTATTTCTAACCTTTACCTGCTTTGGACACTTTATTTACTTGTAGAAGGAGGACTAACTCTTCGTTGCTCCCCAACAGTGCAATTGGAATGAACCTATAGACAAGGGTCAGGCCAGCTCTTTTGAAGTTGAAACAAAACAAATGACATCTACAGCACTTAGCGGATGGGGAGCTGAATAAAAGCAATCTGGACACGACTATAGATTATTTCAACATAAAATATCATTGACTGGTGAGAATATTTTGCATTAAGAAAAAGGCTAATGAATCAAAGCTAACAGGGACAAAAGTTATGATTTGAACAATGGTCATTCAGCCAAACAAAAAATGAACAATTTCAGGGACAGAAATATATGCACCCACTCCTGCAAAACAGCACATTAACACAGCAGACAATACCCAAAACCTAAGTACCACCTTCTATTATTATTCCTAAGCCACAGTCCTCTTTCCCTGTGCTATTTTGAACTGCATGATTACAATTGCTGCCTCAGCACTTTTTCTCTTCTCCTTCAAATCCCAGAATATCATGTCTGTTTCTTCCTAGACAAATACATGCCTGCTTTAGCAAAATTATTCAAATTCCCTCTCCATATCCATAACCAGTAGATCTTCTGCTCCTAACACAAAAGCAGCTACAACACCATTACTGTTGTGATGCTTCTGGTATTTTAAAGATATCTATGCATGAGAAACTGAATTGAGACTTCTAACATATTTCATGCAAGCCCTCCAACAGCTGCCAAATGGTAGTGACTTTTTATGGGCTAGGAAAGATTAGGTTTTGTCTTTTTAATATATTATCAGATTATCAGCTGAAATAAGGTACCGAAAACAGCCAATTTCTCCGCAACTCCTTTCTTTTTCTTACTGTTGAAGTCATCTGTACCTTTCAACACACTTTAAATACTAAATGAGAATTCACCTTAGAACTTACTGAATATCTTTTCAAAATACCCTGACTGTAACCCACACATGTAATTCTCATTACTGTTAATGTAAAGTACATGTATGAAGGGAGACTCTACACCTTGAGACCAAGTATTGAGCTGCTCCCTCAAACTGAGAAGGAAGCTGTTGCCTTTCATATCAAGGAGCTGAAGCATGGGCATTTCTTCTATATCATACAAAAACTATATTAAAGCATGCTTCAGAGTTGCTAGTTTTCTTGCGAACACTACCCTTGTTCATTTCATGATATTTTAATAGTTGGGATGACAAAAAATGAGCTCTGAAAGGTCCTCTTGCATACACATAATGGAAATATTCCCTGAAGCTTCATGTCTGAAATATATTCAATACCAGTTAAAAGAAAAGATAGCTCATAAATAAAAATGTTCATTTTTAGCTTGATTTTTTAAAATGCACAGGATTCTTATTGCTGATTAGTTCAACACTTAAACCTCACCTGATGAACTGCGTAACTGGAAACAAAGAGAGTTATTATGCTATACAACAGAAACTGAAAAAACTCTTATAATGAATAAACAATGATGTCAAGATTGTTATCAACAGAAATACATTGCAAGGCAAGCTTAATAAATATTTGTAATTTGTGTTTATAAAACATCTTCATTGTTAGTTCTGATGAAAACATAATAATGACTTGATGGGCAAGTTAATAATCAGTGTGCATTGGCCCTTATGTTAGTCCTTAGGAAACTACATTTTCTATTTGCAACACTGCAGCTGTACTGAAACTTCATTCCTCCTTAGTACATGCATTTCTCTTCTGAGTACAGAGGTGGTATTATTGTGTAAACTTACTTAAGACATCAAATCCATTCCTCTGGAGCTGTATAAACTTTAAAAATAGCTATCTCCAGACAAAATTTCCACTTTGAAATATCTGCATTCCAAGGCAGAGACATTTTGTTTATAGCTTACATTATTACTAACTTTAAAAAAAACTCTACAAATGATAGCATCAGAATAAACATCATGAAACTCTAAGCCAGCCATTCTGTATAATAAATCTGGGCATGTACATTTTCTCTGTCTACTAGACTTCAGCAACTCCCCACTATCTTTACCAATGAAGCACCTCAGACCTGTTTATGGGGCTGTCCGCAGCTCCAGAGCTCTCACCATAATCCATGTCTACATGATACTGAGAACATCAATAACCCAGTGGACCCTCAGCTATATGACATAAAATTCCTCAAAGGGTAGCAAAGATGGGAAGAAAGGTTGCTATACACAGATTAATTAGAAAAATGTAAGCAGAATATCTGTGGCTAAAATTTTTTGTGGACTGCCCTCAACTGCCCCCATCTCTCCCCCAGAACTCAGTCTTCCTGCTCTCAAGCTGCAGAAATAGGCACTTCACAGAACTAGTGATGCCCTGGTGATGTCACTCCTGAGACACTCCAGCTTTCCTACCAGCAGCCACAGCTGTATGCATGCTGTGGTGCAGACTATAAAGTTAAACGCGGAGATCCAGATTAATTTATTTTGAAGAGATCATTATTCCTTTCAAGCTGCAGGGAGAACATCAGAGGGAAACCTCCTGTCTCCAAGCACTCTCCCCCAAATGAAAAGGCAGATCCTCCTCCTTTATCCAGAGATTTAAAGAAAAAAGTAAAAATGCCTGCTCACACCTATGAAACAAAGTCAAACTGAAGACTATCACAGACCTTATTACCTTGTACTCAGCATCAACTACAGTTATTTGACCTCATATTCTCTAACTTAAGCATTTAATTATTTGTAGTTTAAAAATTGGATGGGAAGATGAATCCCTTTTATCTTTTATTTCTTTGTCTCATTCACATCCTCATGCCAGGAGCCATCACAACATATGCTACACCACAAAGTAGCAGAAAATGTCATCTTATTTTCACTACTCACAATGACAAAGATCTTCTGAAACGAGTGCTTTTGTATACAATTGTCCTCCCAAGACCAAGATCTTCTAGAAGGAAACAAACACACTTTAACACACTGAACAGGAATTTTCAATGGACTTAGCCAAACAGACTGCTCTCTGGGTCTGTATCTGGGATAAAATATACTTAATTTTTAATTGTAAAAGTAAATAATGTAAGAAAGAACATTCTGGGAGTTAAGTATAAATGACAAAAACATATGTTACACCAGTGTTCATACAGAAGCATATATCACATTTCTCTAAATATTCTGGTTATTTTCTTTCTAAGCACTGAGATATTCCTGTGAATAGGAATGACAGTTCCTGTAAAAGAAAACATCACAAAATCATCCTATGTGGCTGGTTGGACTGTAACACTCAAAGGACCAATATGTCTTGCACATGCTACACAGCCCACTGAATGTGGGACCAAGAAGACCTGCATTCTCCATTCAGCCCTGACACTGCCTAAGAAGCAGCTACAGCAGCTTCCCATAGGAAAGTCTAACCTTTTTGTACCCCATTTCCACATATGCAGAAAGGGGAAACTGGAATTTGTATATTGAAAGCACTTTATGATCAACAGGTGAAAACATACACACAGTTAATAGAAGCTTATTTTCTCCAACATGCTATGCTTTCTCCATGCAACGTCTTTTGTATTATTCATGCCTGAAGGATGTAAAAGAAAAATACCTTAGCACTGCAATACTAAAATTGTTCTCCTTTTCTATTTCCTGCTGCTGCTGTAGCAGATTTTGTTGACAGACTCTAGTACGGCTGGTGTTAAACAAACAGGAATGGTACATACATCTGCTCAGAGAAGGGTTGCCTAGCAACTGCTATCAAAGGATGTTTTACCTTCACCAATCTACTGTAAATTAATAGAAATCCCTCTACAATATTCTAACATCTTATGTTTTAGTGGCTATATAAATGCTTTATTATTATTTCACAGCTAATGTGTTTCATTTCGTGATCTGCTTCAGTCAAAAACCAGAGCAGCCAGAAAAGGTTGGATTATGAAGCACAGAAAGGTTCAGAGAGTTGTTTGATGTGGAAGAATTCTTTGACAGCTCATTGCGTTTATTTACTATACCCTTTCTTCTGCCATTTCAGAATCTATTTCAGCTGCCCCATGGGAGCCTGAAGCCATTAACCTGAATTATCATTCTGAATGCAAATTTCACAAGGTAATACCAAATTGTGAAGGTTTTGATTCCTGTAGTTACTGAGATGCTTTTCCTTTAGAGGGGTTACAGGTCTGTTATTTGTTTGCATATGATTTTCAGTGTGCCTGACATTACAGTGTTCATTCATCATATGCGTAACAGCTGAATAGCAGAAGACAAACTGCAGACTGTATGTCAACACACAAAAAAGAAATTAGTATCTGAGGTATTAAACGGGCTACACAAGTGAGGGAACAAATCAATCAAATGTGGAGTAAAGAAAGCTGGTAGAGCCTATTCATTAGGTACATGTCCAAGCATACTGAAACAGGTGCAGAATTATGATTTAAAAGGTTTTTACTGAAGATTCTGAACCACAAAGGCTGGAACTTATCGGTGAACACTAAAGGTCCCATACTCATCAGAAAACCAACTGTCTTCAGCAGCAGGAAGGATCAACCAGGTTGCTAAAACTGAGCTGTGCCAATATACTTCCTCTCTCCCACTGTGTCCAGACATATGCTTACAGCCAGCCCCTAAGACAGCATTTCCTTCATTTGCTGCAGCTGCCCTTAGTCCTCCATCTTCTCCACCACACACACTGTCTATGTGCATTTACATGGTATGCAATTTTTTAAAGTTCCTCCATCCACCCCTAACCCCCAATCTTCTATATATTCATTCTTAAAGGGAAAATGTTTTTTTTTCTTATCTCCTAGACTCAGGTGTTTCTCCAGATAGCAGCTAGTGGAGTGAGATGTTAAACAAATGATGATGGAACAACAAAGCCAAGCATGAAGAAGCAACAGATAGAAGAATATGTTTGTACTTAAACAGAAGCTTACACATTTTGCTACTTCCTGGCTCTGCCTTGGCCATTATGGGAGACTGCCATTTATTTGGTCCATAACTACAAAAAAGTGAGGAAGTTGAAGTGCTTTGCTTCGCAGAACCCTCCACACCTCCCTTACTCTCTGTATGTCAGTGCCCTGTGCTCCATGCAGTCCAAGATCAAATGCAACTCTCACAAAGGCAGCTCCTGAATTTTCCTGTAGTGCTTGTCTCTGCTTAAAAGGTGAACTTTAACGTAAACAGCATTTTATCCCAAGTCAGGAACTCGCACAAAACCAGAAATACTGTAGGATGTAAGACAGACTTTTGATTCTTCCAGAAACTACCAGAGTCTTATGCGACTTCAGTTTAGCACTGGTCTTCATCCTCTTAAAATATGCACTACATCTATGCAGTTCTGTCAGCAGAAGAACTGTGGCATGAGAATAACAGCTAATAGACATTGTCATTGGAAGAACTGCAGATCACAGAGGTCTGACAGGATTGTTTAGTAATTGCAAACTTACTTTGAAATCATAACTAAATTCTTTAAAGCTGGGGGCTTGTTTCTTTGTTTGTTTAAAAAGGCACATTAAATTACCTTATTTTCAATCCAAGAAAAAGAACTGTGGTAATTGCTGACAAAACTCAGCTTGAAAATACATTTCTTCACAGTAGACTTTTCTAGCCTGTAGGGTCTTAAGCTGGTGATCCTCTAAAATGGAAAAATGCTCCATAATTCCAATCCATGTTCTGGGTACCAAATTCAGATCTACCACAACTTTGTGAAGAGCCCAAATGTGAGAGCACCACTGACCTACAAACTGGCACTGAAGTACCCTCCATATTATATATATAGATTTCTTCCCCCCCCCCCACCTTTTTCAGGTTTGTGTTCCCTTCCCTCCCAATAATTTCTACTTCTCATTTTGAGGTTTTGATCCCCCCCCTTCTGCATCACTCAGTATTTCTCTCCACTGAATTTAATCCACCATTAATCACCACAGTATGGAAGCTCGCTCTTGGATGATTTATATGTTGTGCCACATGCACCCACACTGGACTTCACCAATGCCCTCTGCCCTTTAACTGAACTGACTAACCCACCTTTTCTCCTTTCTATTTCAACCAGTGGATTATTCTCTTACTTTATGAGAATTTAATTTCTTTGAGAGACTTTAGTGAGAGACTTTGCTTTTGCACATGCTTCCTGAGACTATCAGGGCGTTCCACTGATTTCTGAAGCACAACTTCTCTTTACAAATGCTGTGTTGGCTCTTCTTCCATATGGCCTATAAATTCCCATAAATTATGGGCCATGTGACCATTAATATCACTCTTTACTACACTTCCTATCCACTTCCTCTGAAATACTGTTGGATTTTTTTTTTAATTTACCATGGAACTATTTTTTTTTTTACTTCACTTTTTTTTTTTTTTTTTTTAACTAGTATGCCATTAGCCTCTTGAAGTTGCATGGTATCAGAATGGTTTTAAACAAGTGGTTGCACATTAAATGGTTTAGCTATTCCTTCATGTTCCTAGTAATGAGGTCCTGCTAATTTTGTCTATCGGACAGCTTGTAGAAAAAGGTGGGCATCTAAGTTGAAGTAGGTCTCTCCTGTAAATAAGAATGAGTTGGAGCCAACGTCTTCTAGCATGTTTTTCAAAATGCTAAGAAAAATTTTGCACAGAACAGTCCACAGCAGCTAAATTTATAATATTTATGTAGTTCTTTTACAAAGACACGTGCATAAACATAAGTCATAAAAGCTCTGAACTGGTGGAGAGTCTTCTACGGAGATAAAAAGTAATAACAAATTCATTATGGCAAAGACACAAGGTAGCACTAATATTTTGGAAATAAGTTTTTTTTTCTTTGATCTAACATAAAAGAAAAGTAGAAACACTTCCACAGCATGCAAACCAGCTGAAACAATTCTACAAGTTATTCATCCCCCCAAAAAAGTTCACAAATATTTACTTGTTCCTGTGGACAGCACTACCAGACTCCGCCTCCTCCCCTGAGGCAGGACTGTGACTTGGAGTAAGATCCTCAGGGGTGCAAGGAAGGAGTGAGCATGCTTCAGCTGTGAACAGATGGGCAAGGACAGATAGATGCTGGGTTTTACTCCTCCAAAATAGTAATTCACCACAGCTGTGATGGTCAGAGAGATCATAATACGAGACTGGTATAGGCTAAAGGAAAACAACATTTGCACAACAAAAGCAAATGGGACAGTCATACCTTAGAGGGTGCCTCGGTGGCCAGATGGCTTCTGAAGGCTTTTACCAGTCTACTAACACTTCCTAACTGTACTGACTCAGAGCTGTGCTCAAAAATGAAATCTAGCACTTCCCTTTTGCAAGAAAGCAAGAAAGTTCTGAGACCTAAGTCTGCTTAACGAGTACTAATTTGTTCATGAAGCAGACAGTCGAAACTCCTCTTCAATCTACATTATATTGCATGTCACTTGGTTTCTGGGGAGAAATCCTGGTTTGGGCTGGGATAGAGTCAGTTTTCTTCCTTACCACTACAGTGGTGTGTTTTGGATTTAAGGTGAGAATAACACCGATAACAAACTGATGGTTTACTTGCTGACAAGTAGCACTTAGAGTTTTTCAGTTTCCCAGGCTCTACCATCAAGCAGGTGCACAAGGAGCTGGGAGGAAGCATAGCCAGGACTGCTGTCCTGAACTGGCCAAAGGGATATTCATTACTGTAGAATGTCATGCTCAGTATATAAACTGGGGGGAGTTGGCTGGGAGAGGCAGATCACTGTCAGGCATCGGTCAGAAGGTGGTGAGAAATTGTGTTGTGTATCACTTGTTGCATCTTGGGTTTTATCTCTCTCTCTCTTTTTGCTGTCTTCATTATTATTATTACTACTATTATTATTATATTTTAACTTACTTAAATTATTAAACTATTCTTATCTCAACCCAAGAGTTTTAATTGTTTTTTCAATTCTCCTCCCCCTCCTACTAGAGAGGGAGAGAAGTGAGCGAGCAGCTGCAGGGTACATAGTTGCCAGCTGGGTTTAAACCAGGACAGGAAAATGGGGAAAGCAGTGGGGGGAGGGGCAGGGGGAAGAGAGCAGCCCTTATTTAAAAACAAACAAAAAATAACAATTCATGATGAGATTGACATGAAAGAAAGTAGTTTCTCATCAGTAATTGCTTCCCCCTGGGCTTGACAACATTTACAAATGAAACATTTTTCTACATATATGATTTGACCTATTATGAATTATAGCTGCTGCTACCAATTTCAATCCTCCCTTCACACAGCAAAAAAAGGTTTGCTATCTCAATTCTGTACTATAATTAAATATTTTCTGATGACATATTATTTATTCTTCCTCACCTGCAGCTCTCCTGGCATTTATACATTTCCAAATATTAGCAGACAATTAAAAAACTGTTATTAACAATATTAATATCCAAAGAACTTGTTTGATGTGAGACAGACATGGGAAATGCTTGACTGCAAGGAACAGATTTATTTATTTATGCATTATCTAGCACATTGCAGTCTTCTTCCACAATCAAGGCTCTTAAGCAGTCCAGGAGGAAATAAAAAAATGAATGATGAGCCACATTAATCACTAATCTCATTTGACCACTACAAAACTACAAAAGAGTGAAGCAAAATATTAAAAATATAAGTGTAATTTTGTTCTTTTACTTTTTTAAATATTTTTCTCTTTTAAAAAAGATAATCAAAATAAACTATAGTTCTCCACCTAAAACAACTTCAAAGATAAGTAGGACCCGTTGCACTAGAAGGAAATCAGAGATCAAACAGAACAGGAATTCCTTATTTCAGTCATTCAAATGTAATTGTCTGTATGATTCTTTCAAAACCTCAATTTTTTTTACTCCTCTTCACTATATATCATGTATCCTGATTCTACCACAGCATTATTAAGTGCAACCAATGGAAATGGCTGTGTTTTCACACTGACTGAATAGAAACAAGGCCAGGAGCTAAAAAAAGTTATTCACTCTCAGATTCAACTCAGTGTGCTTCACAGCTGCTCAGTAAACACCGCTCAACTGAAATCCAAACTTGCCACACTCATATGCTTGACAATTTTCTGACAATCAGCTTCTCATTGTGCATCCTCCTCTCTATTTCGCATGATCTGAACAAGACGGGCCACAGTTAGCACCCCCATCTCCCTCCTCTGCTCCCCTAAGGAGCAATAGGGGGAGGGGTGCTGCCTGTCCTTTCATGAGCTCAGAAGTCAAGGATTACACAACCTTCAGGTATTGCTAGGTCAGATCTAGTGCTCAGCAGGGTGTGACAAAAATGATGGGAATCGGTGAGGAGCAGACCCCAATGGGAGGGGGAACAGGAAAAGCAAGAACTACTGAGAGGGGATCTGTTCTGTTTAGTGTTTTGCTTAAATAGCACTGATGAGTAAAAACACCTACTATAAGGGATTCAGGAGCATCTGGAATTTCTTTTTACAGAGAAGATGATTGTGATGGAACCCCATGATCATCCTGTATTGCACAGGTGCTCACAGACCTGGGGCAGTGAGGGACAGCACAGGAGGGCAGAAGGAGCATCCTGCCAAAAGGCTTTGCAATGGCTTCAGGTATGCACGAGAGCACAAGCCAGCAGCTGTTCTTCTCAAAAAATCATTTTAAACTTGGTTTGTTACATCAGCAAAAAACATTACTATATAGATCAACAACACATTCTTTAGAAGCTCCACAAGCAAAGCACCTGTAACTGTCAATAAGCATTTTGCTTTATTATAAACAATATGATTTCACCTCATGTGCCCAGCATACGAATGAAAAATAAATTGTACACCACATAATGATCAATGCACACTCACATCTGGTTGTTAAAGTGTATCTATCTAACAAGTCAGAGGTTTTCCCATTTTGTTAACCTATGAGGAAAAGGAATTGTCCTACCAAAGGTAAACTAACAGGGTTGAAATGCATTCAGAAGCCAGGATCTTCAAAAACACCTTATTTCTCACAGTGTAAATTTAACCTAATCCTAAACCTAATCCATTTGTTTTTAAGTACTTGATCCAGGCCTTCTGATACATGCTAGACTACACATATACTGAAAACAAATTTTGCAAAGGGCATTTTATAGGTATCCCATAGAAGATCAAGTTTCATCAACTTCAGTTAAAATATATAAATGAAAATATGCATTTTTGTGTCAAACATTTGAACAAATGTCATTCACGTAGTGCAGTGTAGTTCAGACAGTAATTATTATTCATGACAAATAGTGAATTTTCAGGCAAGTACTGAAAATATCTTAATCTATTCTCTAACCTTACTACTCTCTTTTTCAGAAATAAAGCTGTGTACATTTATGTCTAGTTGTTGGGGTTTTTTCCCCTCAACAGAAGAAATAAATTAACAGTATCAGGAAAATGGGATTTTACAATGAGTTAGTATTTATCACACTAAAGCACTAAAACTTCTTGCTCAGCTGGAACCGTGCACATTCCCAGATGGTGTACTGGATTGTAATTTCACAAAGCTCGTTTACTTTCTCAACAGTTTATTTTGCACTTTCCTCTGGAAAGTCATCTAAATACTTCCATAGTCTTTGTTCCTACTCCCTGTGGAGTACTCCCACTCCCATATCTTTTCCTATATGGCATTATTTTATTTTGCTATCATGGAATAGTCTTGTAGGAATTATGCTGATGAGCTACTTCTATAGTATTTTTATTTTTTATTATTTCATTATAATATTAAACTCTTCACAAGTTTATTTATTTATTTTATTTAATCTAATACCTTTCACATAGTTAATTCTCCCTGTACCTGGTATCTTTAAAAACAAAACCATGACCTGTCATGCATTTTCATGGTCCTTTCTAAAGGACAGTGAAGAGTAAAAGTTTTTCCATGTTGACACCTAGGTGATCCAAGATTTAAACAGTATTAGCAAAATATTGTATCTCAGGGTATTCAACACCTACAAATACACCAGCTGTGAAAGAGACAAAACCCTTCCTCTACAGGACAGCTTCACAAAGACTAGAAAGGCAACTCTATTTCTGCTGTAAGGAGAATAAATTGGCAACCTACAACATGGGGTCAGATGCCAACATTGGACCTGGATTTTGGTGCTGAGTGCCAGCCCTGAGCTGCAGCCTAAATCTTCTGCAGAGGTGGGAGATGGTGTCAGACACACTTAACTTCATCACTGTACACACTGCCCATGGCATTTGCACTGCTGGTGTCTGGTGGCTGAGGAGGGGGGGTTGGCCAAGTATCTGACCCTAGAGCAGATGCTCCAACTTCAGATTGACTTTTCTAGAGAGAAATGGGGCATTAAAGAAGCTTGTCAATCAGTGGCGCACTCACTGGTCTGGCACGTGACCACCACCTCTAGGTTAAGCAGAGCAACATCAATGACTGGAATGAGGCAGCAGGGCAGGTACCCTCCTACCCAAGGTATTCTTCAGCACCTCAGAAGGAGGAAGGTAACCTACCTTCCTGGGCACAGATGGTGTCCCAGGACACAGGTGAGTTAGAGGAATAATGCTGTGCTTAGAAAGGGTGTTCAATTTTTCTCCCTAGTCTTTCTATATCATCTTTTGTTTAGCTTTTAACACTATGGAAAAGGTGTTTGGAAACCTGTGCAAAGCTTGTGCATCACCAGCTGTGCTCCCTGCCAGAGGCACAGAAGTAAACACAGGGGACTGCAGCACCTCACCCTGAGGACATGCAGAAATTAGACAGTGAAGCACGATTTCTGAACCTGGAGAAGAGGCCTGTTTCAAGCAGTGTTCCAGAGGAAGCCAAGGGAGAAATGGTGTTGCAGCCTCCCCAGGGCACAGAGAAGCCCCACCAGCAGAGGCCTGGGCACACGGCCATGCCAGGGTAGCACCCCACAAACTGCACAGTGCTGAGCACCAGACTTACTGCAGCACCTGCAATGCTTCTGGAAGGCAGTAATATCAAGAGGCCAGAGACATTTCATGTTTACTCCCAATCACATGAGAAAGCTGGCATCAACTGGATTCGTGAGATATGAGTGAGGGGGGGCCCTCCCATTAGCTTTTCTGAACACAAATTTCTCCTCAGAAGGATCACCCGCAGAAGTCCCCATCTGAAGCTCATGAGGCAGAGACTACATGTATGCTGACATGTACTGTTTTAGAGATTAAATTGAACATTTGTTTCTACACCTTAACCTGGACTCAAAATAAATATATAGAATAAAAACCAAAACAAACCCATTTTGTAGCTAAATTAGCAGGTAACATTACTCAGAGCATAACAATGTTACAAGAGGGCTTTATGCAGCTTTAGGGCTTGTCAGTGGCATTATACAATCCAACATCTGAGGACTTACATTATCCTGCCTTTGTTCCAAAATGAAGGCTTCTCACTGATTTATTGATTTTGTTCGTACAAGTGGAAGGAAGCTCGTGGGTACTCTGGTGATAGGATGCTACAGCTCTAATTAGGTCATCAGCTCCTAGTAAAGAGGAATGTGACTTGTTTTGTTAAAACCTGTTACTTTTTACACATTTAAGAAGTTTAAAAATTGTATTGTTTACTTTGTACATACATTCGACAGATCCCAAATAACAGCTGATCCAGTTATCATAATTAACACAGCAGTTACAGCATTGCAGCTACACCTTTACTAGACCTCTTAAAACAACCCATTTTTGTAATTTGCATAATGGTAAAAAACCCCACTATCTCTGAGAAGCATCACTCTTGATCCCAAAAGATAAGTAATGAAGCAAACACACAGACATATACTTTCAGAATAATTCTGCTAAGTCAATGCAAGCAAATCTGATATCAAGCTAAGCCTCTCATGTGGTTATAATCACTGTGAGGATGCCTACTATGTCTAGTCACACAGGGAACTTTTAAGTTCCTCGGCCAAACATCATTACTGATTAATGACAGAACAACTCAGAAGTTTGCTTGGCTTCTACTGTCAAACACCTCAGATGGTTTAGTAGGCATTACATATTAAAGTATAATAGGAAAAAAAAATAGAAGAATCTACAATCTTAACAAAAGTGAATCAGTAACCAACAATTATTCTTCCACTGTAATGCATATTGTCCACAACATATCTTGCTGGACATGGAAATGAGAGAATAAGGTAGCAGTGTTTAAATTAATACACTATATACATATTCACTATGTGCTGCTTTTGCAAAATCCTGCACACAGTCAAACTCTTTAAGCTATCATTGGAACTGACACACTGAACAAAGCACCTAAACTGCAAAGATGTTTTGAAGAGGAGCTGTGCTTTCTCTTTCTTTCTGCCTTAACAGACCTCTGGTGATTCATCTGTAAGATGTATTCATGCATTTCTCCTTCATTTACTCTTTTCAACATTTTACTCTGTTTACTCAGTACAACAGGTTAACCTTCACAAAAAGTGTAATGAAAATAAAAATGAAAAGCTGTTTGAAATGCGAAGATTTGGTATTTAGTAAAAATATGTAAATTTATTACATCATTAAACAGATAAAGCTACTTTTTAGTCAGTAAGTGGAGTTATTTAGGATTTTTGTTTTTCCTCATGAATCTCCTGTGCACTACATGACAGGTTTCACTAGCATGACAAGTTTCACTAGCGATGGTTCAACACACGAAGGCTGTGTATTGGAACTAGTACATATGTAGATATTTATACACCTATATTTACATGAAAGATACATACATATGTCTATACACACACATATGCACACATTTCCTATATATACACAAATATACATATACTTACATATACAGAAATATATGTGCATCCCTTCAGAGCCTCAAATGTCCTACAGCATTTAATCGAAGCACAAGAGGAGCCAGGATATAATGGATTCATAATCACAGAATGGTTTGGATTGGAAGGGACCTTAAAGATCATCTAGTTCTAACCTCTCTGCCCTGGGCAGGGACACAGATTTGTAGATCTGAAGATTAGTAGCTGACCTGGCAAGTAACCTATTTTAACTTGACTGCTTGTGAACATATGCTTTCCTTGGATGTAAGTCATAGTGGGACTATATTGCAAACACACATGCACAAAGTAATGCATCACTCACAAATTACAGACATTTCATATCTAAGCATTTCTGGAACAGGACTGAATCCAAAACATTAATACTGTAGGAAAGTTCACTGGAGAGGCAATTTATAGACTAGAAGATATCTTTACTAAAGTACTTTCCCAAATTATCCTCTGTTGTTTTCTAAATGGACAAAACACTATCACTCATGCTCACAGCAGATCTCGGATACAGGCATGGATTTACCCTGGCAGTTCAAGCCCCATCCTTTCATTTTAGAGAAGCATAGCAGAGACAATTGAGAAAACATTCTTCAAACATGGTGGAAACAAGAGTAACCAATTTTGACATAACTACTTTCTGGTGCAGTCCAAGGTCTTTCAAATGCCTTAAAAGTACTCCATGACCTGGAGCTGGGAAGTCTAGTTGAGACTTCAAGACCAAAACATAAAGGTCTGCTCTGCTTGGTTCAGTTCTGGAACTTCAGGCCATATCTTCGAAATAATGACTTTTCTGCTATAACAAGTTGCTTATTAGCTATTTTGTAATTGTCTCTTTCCTTCTCTCTTTCCCATGATATACAGTTTTTCCCTGCAAAGCCATCCAAGCTTTATAGGTTGAGAAAACTGCATGGCCACATATTCAGCGCCAACAAAGGCATGGGCAGAGCAGTCAGACAGGCTAACGTGTCTTGCCAAAACTTCAGCTCATACAAGCACTTTAGCACCCACTTCTGTGCAAAGTCAGACAGGATTACTCATGTGACTGCTGTGAGGTGTTTAGGCTAAACCACTCGGGCACCATGAAGCAAATACAGAGAACCCACACCCTGGACCTGTCTGGTGGTGGAGGAGTGAAAGCAGCAGGCAGATGGGCAGGGACAGTCAGCCAGTCACACCTTACCCTGCTCCTCTATCTTCAACCATCATAATTTTATCCAGTGATGGTTTTACCTGAGCCCCCGAAGAGACATCAGTTATACTGTGGTTGAAGAAATCATTAACAAGTTCTGGTTTCTGTAAGATAAAAATTCCTGTCTAATCTATCCACTTCAAGCACAGGTGGATGCTGCACACAGCACTGAGCACCACAAAAGATGCAAGTTATTTTTTCTTTTTTTTTTAGTTCACCCTAAATGGATTAGAACAAACAGGTACCATTCAGACATACAGCTGCAGAAGAAACCTGTATCAGCCTATGGACATTCATCAATGTAATGTTAACTAGAGAAAGAGCATTTTCTGGTATTATCTCCCCTTAATCTTCCCTGATCAGAAACAACATTAGTTTATTATAAAGCTGACTCTCGCACAACTTTGGCTGCCCACAGATATGGTTGCCACAGTGTGCTCACAAGCACACTTTTTCTCTCACTGTTTCTCTCAGATACTTTTTCTTTCCTCTCCCTGCACCAGATTCCTCCCTGTATGGCTCTTTCTGCTAGGAAATGTTTGATTACCTCTCTCTTTGATTTACAGTTTTCTTTAAATTCTGCCTGGATTTTTTTGGCGCTTAATTCTTGAATTTTCTATTTCCATGAATCAGGAATTCAGAGATGCATGAACAACCTTACTTGATAGACTGTGTATTATGTTACCTCTCACTTTCCTCTGTTATGTTACATGTTGTCAAACCAGACTTCACATTATGTCACAGATACTCTTTCTGAATGGTTAATTTTTCACTGAAAGTTACACAGATGGGCAATTATTTTAAGGCTTGAATACCTGCCAACAATTGTAGTGGCATAAAGCTGATCCCCAAAGCCCACACAGCTACAGAGAACACCCAAACCAGAAGACAACACTGAATGTAAACTACATCAACTTTTATGGATAGCAGAGTTAAAATGAAAATTTTTCACACTATTAAAAAAAGACTTCAATCACTCCAAGTATGTATTTCTGTGTATACGAACATGCAAAACTGCATATTTTAAATCCCCAAACAATAACTAAAGAGAACCAAACCAACTTAAAGAATAAAGGGGTTTTATTTATTTATGTATTTTAACATAAGCATACTGCTCATGGGAGGAGTAGGGTAATCATCGTTTAAAGTACTACACACATTTATCTATAAAAATGAATAAAATATAAGCATTACTCTTAAAAAAGAAATGTCACCTAGAGAAGTGGGAAATTGATTGTTTTTCCATGTCCTCTTGGTTAACAGCAGAATAACCAGTGTCTAATAATTCCTCTGTTAACTATCTCTTACCCACACACTGAAACTTGGACAAGAAATATGGAGCATTTCATACAAGCTACCAGAATCTGCCCATGCACTGTGGCTGCCTCCTGTTGCTAGCACACATTGGTTCTGCGTCCTGCCACTGCTACTACTGCTGTAAGGGTGCAATGTGGTCCCACCTACAGAACAACCCAATGCAGAACCGAGAGACATCTACATCCACTGTGGGCAAACATAAGGTGCATACAAAAGCTTACCTAAGTATACAAAATCATACCACGCCCAGCCAAGCCTGGCACTGGTAAAATCACCTACTGCCTTCCCCTCTTCCACCCTAAAAGACCCACAGAGTTTTTATCAATTTTCCAAAATCCTTAGGCAAACTACCAGAGGTCCTGAAAAATGTACATTGAGAATTATGACTTATTAGTTTGCACAGGTTGAAACAAAACAGAGATAATAAGGATAAAACAAGGCAGCAATCTAAATCAGGCTTTCAACAGAAAGCATTGCAATAAAGTGTTCCACACTTCAAGGTCCTCAGGGAGAAGTCTTTGATTTCTGAAGAATCATTTACAGAGACACAAACATTTGGTTCCAAATCTATAAATAATTAAGGAAGTTAATAATTAAATACATGAGCCAGTCTTGAATTAAAAGAAAATACAGAAACAGTTGCAAGCACTTCAATGACATTGATTTTCTTAAGCATAGTTCAGACTTCCCTCTTTTTTTTATATTCCATCTCCTAAGGGAGCAATGCTAGACAGTGAAAAACAGAGCATGTGACGTTCCACAGCAGACCAAGAAAAGGCTGGGTGCTGAGCCACAAATTTCTGATTGTGTTACCAGGACTTTCATGCATACTCTAGTAGTCAATACCAACAAGTGTCATCTCCATAAAATAAAGGTCAATAGAACAAAAAGGGAAGAGAGTTCAGGCAAACTGTATTTCTGAACAGAACAAACCCTGCTATTATTTGAATCACATGAAATAAATAATTTTCCAGATTAAAAAATATTATTTACTTTTTTTTCCATGTGATTCTCTTTCCTTTTCTTTCCTTATTTTATACATATTTAGAAAATGCATGGCCTTACCTACAGTCTCTCTGTTGTATTTCCCTACAGAACTCAAATTCCATCAGAGACTTTGCAGTAATACTTAAGTATTTGAAATGGGCTGCCCAAAATGAACAGAAAAATTCTCAGAAAAACTTAAATTTCATTCATTAAAAACTTCTATCATCCAGGTAAAAAAGACTATCTAAAGTTTTACTTTGTTATCAATCAGGTCATGTTTGCCTAATGTCTACTACAGAATTTTGAGGAAATCCTGAAATTGATTTCAGGCACATAAAATTATGTGTTCATACATGGACACATGACCAGCCCTGGAGAACTATAAAGGTCCTTCCTGGCATGAGCATCCTACTAACCAATTATGGCCCATGAGTAATGAAGGAAGGAATAAGAAAGTGAAGGGACATGCTAGAACATGTCAGTTAGCCATTTATGATTATCAAAGCCAACCATAACAATAAGTTCCAGTGCTAAATTTTAAAATTTCATTTCATTAAGTTAATTAAAATAGATGATGCTGCCATATAGCTGACTTCACAGACACACATACTCTGAGTTTACAGCATGTAATAATTATAGATATGTTTGCTACCTATTGCAAAGATTTCTTATTTCCAAGAGGAGTGAAGTTAATTAACCTCTTGCTTTCCAAAACCATTAGGAATGAGGAACAGCCTTCTAGACTGGTGATTTGGCTACATGTTCAAACTGATTTATTAAAGCAGCTTGTCTATTTACCATCACATGAAGCACTTTTCACACTTCACAGAGAAAGGACAGTCTGTTCCTCTTGCTCATGGCTACTTTACCCAAACAAAATCCCCAGACTTCAGTGGAGGTATTAATGATGGTGTCAGCCCACAGAGGGAGACAAGACTGTACACCTCGCAGAACCATAAGCTGTCAATGAATTTACATAACAAATAGCAATGTGAACAGTAGTCAGCATAGAGATAGGTGGCATGAGAAAAAGCAGTGTACTGTGGAGGAAATCAGGCATGTCACCAAAACCTAAAAATATTCCATCAGAAATTAATGGGACCTCTTCTACTGTTCCCATTCAAATCAATGCAGAAGGGCTCCCTGAGCAGATTGCCAACATTAGAGTGCAGGCTTTACAACTAGGTGACTGCTAATTGCTACATGGACTGAAAAAGATTCTCCATTATTTTAGTACTTGAAAAAGAACTGGGTTAGCAACCTCCATACAATTAGTTCCCTAAAAACAGGAAGGAATTCAAATGTAGGATGCCTGAGGAGGAGAGAGAGAGGAAGACTAGCTATTTTATTTTTTTGTTCATTCTCTTCTCTCTGGTGACCTTCCCCTTATTTTCCTACCTTGTAAGTGAGAAATGATCATTAACAGCATAATGCATGTCATTATTCATTAGCACTGCTTTTCTTATCTTAACCTATACTATCTTGTTGAATTTCACAATTCTGTCCAAGAGACTCAGTACATATAAATATGTAAGTAAGTATATGTAATTATGACTATTACCTCTAAAGGACAACTGCTATTACAGATGACCAAAAAATTCCATTAAACATTTTTCTACAACAGCACGTCTTTGAAGGCACCACGCTTTTGCTAAATATTATTTACTAATTTAAAATAACACTGAAATTATTTTAGAACAAAATCTTTTATTTCACAGCAATTTCTGTCATAAAGCATATTTTACTTTGCTTACTCATGAGTGTTCCCAATAATCATTCACACCATCACTAATAGTAGACTTCTAGTAATAGTCCAGAATGACAAGATATCCCAATCACTTGAAGGAGTACTGCATCCAGTTCTGGGCTCCCCAGTTCAAGAGAGACAGGGATCTGCTCGAGAGAGTCCAACAGAGGCTACAAGGATGATGAAGGGACTGGAACACATGCCTTACAAGGAAAGGATGAGACATCTGGGGCTCTTTAGTCTGGAGAAGAGAAGACCTAGAAGGGATTTGATAAATGTTTACAAATATATGAGGGCTGAGTGTCAAGAGGAAAGGGACAGCCTTATGTCACATAAATGCAGACAGATCAGTGACATGGACATCTCATCTTTTATCATTACTGTCTGAAGTTCACTTCAATGCATACCCTTTCTCCATATCAGTTAACAAAAAAATAACCAGAACATTCCCAACACACCCCCGCCAAAAACATAACAAAACTGAACAAAACAAAAACAAAAACAAAACAAAACAAAGCAAAAAAACCCACCACCCCAAAAACCTTGATTTTTGTTAGGTTGGGGGTTTTTTGTCTTACAAGACAGTTGCTGCAGATCATACCCTCCTACAATGAATGAAACAGAATGCAGAAGGACATTGCAAAGCTGAAGTGCACATGTCAGAGAAACAACCTTTCTTGTCTTTTCTAAAAGCATAACTTGCCTTTCTAAATAATGCCTAAAAGTGTGTCTTTTAGGCTCCTTGCATTTTTTAAGAAAAGGATTTCTGTGAAAAATGTGATCCTGAAAGCAGCAATTCTAATTTATATTGCAGAAGGTTTTAAATGTCTCTTTACATTTAAAGCCATGTTCATTTAATGGCCAGTCAGCTCACTCCCGCTTTGGCTATCTCTAGGGGGAAAAGTGGATTCCTATTAACAATTCTCAGGCTGGGAGAAACCTCTGACCCATGCACAAGGTTTAGCGAGGTCTGCTTTCTCTGCAACAGCTACAGATGGGGGCAGTTCTCCAGAGACTTGTTCCTGCTGCTCTATTCTGATGAAAGAGCCCTTTGCATCTCCTCTGCTTTTTATCACCCAAACTACAGCTGTCATCAACAACCACAGGAAAGAGACATCTAACTTTTTAATGTACAGGTTTCTTCTCCAAACATAAGGTGAGGATATGAGAGTTGAATACAGGAAAATTTAACAGTGAATAATACAATACCATGTAATCCCTCTTAGTAAAAGTTAGTGATGTACTAGGAAAAAAGAGCCAAGAAGATTCTTGAAGGTGGGGGAAATGGGCTCTTTATACAGAGAGAATCCATGATCTTTACAACATATTCTGAACCATGAACATGAAACAGAGCCCTTCAATAATACACTTATTCCACATCACCACAATCACCACTTACTCACATGAAAGCTTAACTTTTGTGTACAGATCTGATCCAGTATCAACCCAACACACCATTGATGTTAATGGTGCTCCTCCAATTACATTTGTATTTGGAAACTAAGGGTGGAAGTTTTGCCTTAAAGAAGTACTAGATATGCTGTTGCTTCTGTAACACATATGGTTTGTTTCAAGCATGTCCTTTTCTCCTCTTTTATCTTCAGAAAAGAATAATCTTTCCTTATCAGGTAGAATCTGGAAAAGCTTCCTTTTAATAGAAGTGATTGAACTGTCTTCTATAAATATTTTCTGCTACATCTACATGATCTAAGATAATAGAAAAGACAATGAAAAATAATGGCTGAGCTTATTTTTAATATAGGAGTCTGTATTGTACTGGTTATAGACAGAGAGTGCCATAAAATAAAATAATCCCCTAAAAATCAGTCCAGAAAAGTAATCAGTAAACATCATGATAAGCAATGCTAATCAATAGTGATAAGTCAGTACAATTTAGCCAACGGATGTTTCTTCCCCAATTGTTTTTATAACACCTAACATACTGGTATAAACATAGCAGGCCAATGCTGTAAATAAGAAAGCTACTCAGTGGATTACAAGGCATCAGGATGAAGAAGTGGAAAGTGCCAAGCTACTCCTCACTGCTCATGTCAAAATCTGTTCTATGATTTGCAGATGAAAGACCTGTTATACTGCTGGAGCATACAGTTATTTTTTAAAGGTACAAACCTACAATATTTTAAAACATTCACTTATTTTAGAAGAATTGTACCTGCTCACTGACAAAAAAAAAAAGCTCTCTCTAACTGGAAAAACAAGTGTCGGGGGAAAAAAAATAATATAAAAATGAAAATTATGGTTAGTAAAGATGAAACATGAAACACATACACTCATGAGATTGCTATGCTCTATAAATAAAGATTAATTACAGGTGATCATGTAGAGTACCTGGAAAACTAACAGTCTACCCTGTGTGTATCTTATTGCTCACATCTAACCATTACATGAAGTTGACAAGCTTTATTCAACATACACTGCATTTTAATTGGGCAAGACCTCCCTAGGACGGTCCTGACTAACAAAGCTTTATTTTTATATGAGAGGGAAGGCCATGTGGAGAACCAGCACTCCTTGTGAAAGCACAGAATGCTGCACCACTCTGATATGCTTTCAGAGAGTGCAGAAGAACCTCAGCTCCTGGAGAAAGGGGACAGCTGAGTAACCAGAGCTTTGACTTCTCTAACAAAGAGGCAAAAAGAAGAAAGAAAAAGCTGTTTACCAGACATTTGTTTCAAATATATCAAACTGAAATGGAAACACATTCAGGTTGATCTTTTTTTTTAAGCATATTCAAATACTTCCCACAGCAGATACCTTAACTCTGTGTGCAGACTTCAGCAAAAAACTTTCTTTGTAAATTATAAACTCAGGCTGCAAGTACAAACCATTTTCTTCGCCTTTGACAAATGCAGTTGTTCCTTACTCTTATATCCATTCCCACGTGGTTATATAGAAGATGCTAGACCCATCACTGTGGCCATGCCACCCATCTCTTTGGCCTCATTTTACTTACCCCTTTCCACTCAGACACAGGCTCCTTGACTACCAAGGCACTCTCTGGGCTATTCTCATTTCTCTCTAAACCCCCAATGTTTTGTTTCCCAGTTTGCCAATAACATTGATGTCCTTGGCCTATTTTTTAATCTTTCAACATTTTTATTTTCAGATCTGCACTTTCATATGTACCTCAAGGAGCATTCCTAGGCTTTGCTTCCTAGGGCTTTGCTATCACTGTGCAACACACTGACCAGTGTTGTGTCTTGGCGCACTATCTGAAAGACAAGATGGACCACAAGTATTCTTCAACACAAGCTTCTTCAGCTGTTCCCCTTCTCCCAGGCCCACTTCAATTGATATTTTTATTTCCTTTATTTCTTTTTTTCTCCTTTTTTTTAGGTGTATTCTAAGCTTTTAACACAAGAAATATGGTTTTAAAACTTGCCTCATTTAAAGCATCAAATCAAATTCAAGGTCTTGGGGCCAACAGCAGGCAAGAATTTCAGCTTGTTGCTCCTGATTTAAGACACTTAATTCTGTCACAAACCCAGCAGGTTTTAATACTTGCATAACTTGATTGCCAAAACAAAGAATACCCGTGATTTCTCAGACACCTAATAAGTTAGGAAGTGGTTTGTTGAAGTGCTCTTTTAAATAAATAAATAAATAAATAAAAATTAGTAACCTCTTTTCACTTTGACATTTAAGACAGTCAAGGGCACAGGTTCTAGACATGGAAGCTATAGCCTGCTCTCCAAATTGAAGGCCATGATCAGCCCTACTGACAAGGCCAAGCCTTCAACACTAACAGAGAAGCCTGTCTGTGCAATACAGCTATGAGGGAGACAGCTCCTTGACAATTTTATGAGCAACATCAGCATCCCTGCCTTCAGTGAGCAAGAAACACTTTCCCTCCAATTTGCCTTCCCTCCTAAAGCCACAGCAGAAAATAAACACATGAAGCTCCTTCAAATAAAATAAAGCCCCTCAAAGTACACCTGCCTCTCTGGAAAAGTTGAAAGAGCAAATCGCATTAGTGAGGGTATTAGTTGCCTGAAGCAAGATTAGTTAACTAAATCGAGAGCCACATGAGACGCACTGTGCATCTAAAACAACCTTGGAGCCTGGCAGACATGACACAGAACCTGACAGAAACCAGCAACTGGAAGCCAGGTGGGACACTCAAGGCCACCCCAAGTGGCAGTGGATTCTTAGGCTCACACTGCAGCATCCAGCCCCTTACAAATTACTCAAAGTGTTCAAGTGCTGCAACAAGGGGAAATTAAGGACCTCTGAATTAAAAGGTCTCTGTAACAAGACTGTCATTCCTAACCTCCTGTGCAGCAGGAGGGCAATGTTTGAATGAGATTTTAACATGGCTGGGCCTTTGTACTTTGTGTCTGTCTTCCCTGATCACAAACATTTAGGTTAGTTAGATGGAATTATTTTTTTTTTTATGTATTTTTTTGTAGTGTAGAAATGCCTCAGATACTGACTCCACTGTATACTTTAGCAGAACTCCTGAACCATACAATTATGAACACAATCAAAAGTTATTTTTTTCTTTTATTTCATTGCCACACCCTCCTAAAAGTCTCCCTGAAATGAGACACTGAGGAGCAAAGTCCAGGACATGTGGTGTTTCCTGGTCTCTCAGTCCCTGCAAGTATGTGTGTGTTGGGTGCAGTAAAGAGGGAGATAAGCCAATTCTTCAGATGCATTATCAACTTCTCTGGAGTAGCAAGACAAGGATGAAAGTAAATTTCTCCAAAACTTAAACAGATGTGTAAAGATACCATTTATAATATTCTAGTGATAATATCTTACACATTTTAATACTCCCCCTGTTAACTGGGGAGATGACTCTTAATCACACAGTTGACAACTGAATGTGCTTCATGAATGAACAATTTTCAGAGAAAAGACAAATTATATCTGAAACACAGTATACCCCAGCTACACTCTGAATTTTCACTGCCTGAAATTATATTTTTTTAAAGATAGATCTAAAATCAGTTCTTATAATGCCATATTATAGGAGGGAAAACAAAATCGAGAAGTGTTTATCTTTCTAGTTTGGGGAGGTGTGGGAAGAGGGCAGAATTGCATAGTGGTGTTGACTGGCTTTTAGTCAATTCTATATAACTTCACTATGGCAACAGTTGCATCACTTCATATTATGCAGTCTTGTACAAAAAAAAAAATAAAACCAGCACCTCCTTTTCCTATCCCTGCACTTTGATCTTCTTGGAGGTGTACTTAAAAGCCTCTCCCCAGATTTCCATTCCAGTAAGCCTATGAATGTAAGATTTCTTCCTGATGGAGAAGATTTTTCCCATTTACCATTAACCTAGTAAAAGCATTTTACTTTGAAAGCTCCTTTGTGCTACATGGTACATCCAGTAGATAGAGGGTTAATGCATGAAACGGATCACTGTGCTGAAAATAAAAATCACTGTTTAAAAAAAAAAAAAAAGTGATACCAGGAGAATTAGGCACAACATAATATTGTAACCACTGAGAATTCTCAACAGTAAAATAACGCATTGTACTCCCAGCATTTTCATTAGTTTTCCAGTAGTGCTGGATGCAGTGTGAATTACAATGAGCTAGAAAGCAGTGGTTGCTCTCCTTAAAGAACATGCACTGCATAGGGGTAAGTAATTTCTTCAAATCATACTGTGCTGGTTATTGGTTTATATATGCTGGCATGCATTTTAGCACTTAGAAATTATATTTCTCTCCATTATGGAATACTGCACATAGCCTGTAAAACAATATGTGTTTAGTAGCTCTCAAAAATGAACCTCATTGTAAGGTAAATATTTGTTTAGAAGTATGCACAGTGATATAAATCTGTAGGACTAGCATTCTGCACATCATCTTTCACTGCGAGGATGCTTTTGAAGTCTGGAGAGCAGTTACTGTGTTTTCATTATAGGAACTACAGAGACAACATTAAGAAAATGACTAAAAACCACAACAGGACAAAAATTCAAATTGATATAAGCTTCTAACACAGAATGTTGTCCTACTGGTAGTTAAGATAGTTAGTTATTCATCCAAAACAAAGAAACAAACAAACAAAACCTAAAATAAACTCATTTTGGGCACGTACAGCCTGTATCTCTTGAGGTTTAATTGCAGCCCAGCCCAATCCAGTGTATTAGTACAGTATCATCAATCACCTTGGAAAAAGTTCATAGAAACATACAATAGTTTCGGCTGGAAGAGACCTTCAAGATCATCAAGTGCAACCTTATTCCTATCCCTATCAAAACCACTAAACCATGTCCCTAAGCACAACATCTACCCAGGTCTTAAACACCTCTAAAGATGGTGACTCCACCACCTCCCTGGGCAGGCTACTCCAATGCCTGACAACTGTTTCAGTAAAGAAATTCTTCCTAATATTCAGCCTGAACCTCCCCTGGTTCAACTTCAGGCCATTTCCTCTTATTCTGTCACTTGTCACTATGGAGAACAGACCATCTCCTGCCTCGCTACATCTTCCCTTCAGGTAGTTGTACAGAGCAATAACGTCTCCCTCCAGCCTTCTTTTCTCAAGGCTAAACAGCCTCAGATCCTTCAGCCTTTCCTCATAAAAGACATGCTCCTTTACTAGCTTGGTAGCCTGGCCCTGTACCCTCTCCAGCATCTCAACATCTTTCCTGTAGAGAGGGGCCCAAAACTGAACACAGTTCAGTTCAAGGTGCGGTCTCACCAAAGCTGAGCACTGTGGGAGACCATAATGGACAATCGCACACAGACCAATGTGATCAAGCGAATGCCGTTTATTATGAGTTACACAGTTGCTTATATATCTCGTTATCCTTAACATGCACTACTATCCCCTACATGATTGGTCACTACTTAAAAGCCATGCACCCTTGGTTATACATGATTGGTGATTTCTGGCTGTCCACGTGGTGGGCACACAGCAGTCTCTTCCCTC
>JANIJG010017015.1:133900-147232 GCA_024611175.1 Megaceryle torquata
TCTGCAAGGCCTTTGACACAGTCCCCCACAACATCCTACTCACCAAGTTGGAGAGATACGGATTTGATGGGTGGACCGTTCAGTGGATAAGGAATTGGCTGGATGGCCACATCCAGAGGGTAGTGGTCAGTGGCTCAAAGTCCAGATGGAGATCAGTGACGAGTGGTGTCCCTCAGGGGTCTGTACTGGGACCTGTCTTGTTTAACATTTTTATCAGTGATACAGACAGCAGGATCAAGTGCACCATCAGCAAGTTAATGGATGACACCAAGCTGACTGGTGCTGTCAATACACCAGAGGGACAGGATGTCATCCAGAAGGACCTAGACAAGCTGGAGAGGTGGACCCAGGTGAAGCTCATGAGGTTCAACAAGAGCAAGTGCAAGGCCCTGCACCTGGGCCAGAACAATCCCCACTATCAATACAGGCTGGGGGAGGAGCTGATAGAGAGCAGCCCTGCCTAAAAGGACTTGGGGGTGCTGGCAGATGAGAAGCTGGATATGAGCAGCCAGTGTGTGCTTGCAGCCCAGGAGGCCAATCATATCTTGGACTGCATCAAAAGAACTGTGGCCAGGAGATCAAGAGAGGTGATTCTACCACTCTGCTCAGACCTCACCTGGAATACTGCATCCAGCTCTGGAGCCGCTGGCACAGAAAGGACATGGACAGAAGAGGGCTACAAGGATGTTCAGGGGGGTGGAACACCTTTCCTGTGAAGACAGGCTGAGGGAGCTGGGATTGTTCAGCCTGGAAAAGAGAGGGCTTGGGGGAGACCTAATAGCCTTCCAGTACCTGAAGGGAGCTTACAAAAAGACTGGAGAGAGCCTGTTGACAAAGGCCTGGAGTGAAAGGACATGGGGTAATGGTTTTAAATTAGAAAGGAGTGGATTTAGATTAGATGTAAGGAAGAAGTTCTTTACCATGTAGTGGTAGAACGCTGGAACAAGTTGCCCAGGGAGGTGGTTGAGGCCCCATCCCTGGAGAAATTCAAGGTGAAGCTTGACAAGGCTCTGAGCAACCTGCTCTAATTGAAGATGTCCCTGGTCTCAGCAGGAGGAATGGACTAGATGACCTCCAGAGGTCCCTTCCAATCCAGACATTTCTACATTTCTATGATAAACAATTACCTATACCACACTATAAAGACATTTTAGTATCTTCCACATATGGTGAATTTCAATGTAATTCACAGAAACACAGAAGTTGGAAAGGATGAACCTTACCTCCTCCAACCTGCCAGCAACACTCTTCTTAATGAAACCCAAGATGCTTTTGGCCTCCTTTTCTCTAAGGGTGCATTGGTGTTTCATGGTCAGTTTGCTGTCCAACAGTATCTCAAGGTTTGTTTCTGTAGTAATTCTTTCCAGCCAATTAGTCCCTAGCATATACTGGTGTTTCAGGTTGTTTATCCCCAAGGACCGAATGATATATTTACATTTGTTGAACTTTATGCAGTACCTGTTGGCCCATTTCTCCAGCCTGTTGAGGTCACTCTGAATGTCACTCAATCACATACACTAAAAGGAGGAGTAAAGATTTCCATGTGGACAGTGCCAGCCTGACCCTGGATGCAGATGTAGTGCCGTGTCCAAGCTGCTCATCTGCAGGGCATGGCCTCCACACTCAGACATGGTGCTGCACCAACTGGCCGTCCAGCTCCCGGGCCCCAAGCTAACACCCCTGCACAAAACCATACAGCTCACCATGCCACGGGCATTCACGTTCAGTGTCGTGACCTGCAACATGAGATATAAAACTACTGACTTTTTATTAAAATTTTGCCTCACTGGTCACAGACTCTCTAGTCAGCTGTGCTCTAGAGTAAGTAGAGGCATAACATGGTCTGGATTGCTGCTTTCAAATTTTAACATTACCCCAAACACTGTTTCATTATCCACCTTCTTTAGATATGGCACTGTCTTGTTCTCAGTAAAAGCGAGGGATTCTTTTGCTTGGTTGATTTGATTTGGTTTCTATTTTTAAGAAAAAGAAATAAAATCATACAGTATTTTTCCTGCAGTGCTTAAAGGGAAAGACTTGTCTTTAACCAGCTATACTAATAACAGAAGACTCTAAAGCATGCAATTAACCAGAATTAAAGCTTTTTTCCTTACCAAATGATCTGATATTGCTCTCTTGAGGATTCACTCCTCTTTTTTTCCCCCCAAATGTGAACATTAAGCTGTTTACAGAGTCATTAAGATGAAATATTTACTGAAGAAAAATAAATACACTCCAACATGTAATAATCAGATTTGGTGCTATTTTCTGTTTCAGAGCATGTACCTTTAGGTAACAAAACTTTGTTGGACTTCAGTAGCAACAGAACAACAGGAGTGCAAGATGTAGAACACGCCTACATTTACTGTTTTCAAAGGGATCACCAAAGTCATGCAACCCCTCTGAGGAAGGGACAAGAGATGATGGGTGTGGTAGGGAATAGACACCATAAAATCTACGTCTAGACCTTGTACAGTTAACTTCCATTTCAAGAATAGCAAAGGACAACACAACCAGTTAAACCACTGGTGGCTTCACATAATGAAATAAAGATCACCACTTCATCAAAATAAATATCTGCTGCAATTAAGCCACTGGGTGCAGCAAATCTTTATTTCATGAGGAAGACTTAGGTGAATGAAGCTATTGCTCATACGCAGACTGGCTGGACTGAACAAGAAGGACCAGATCCATCTGTGATGTTTGTTCCACCTCTCAGAGGATGGAATGCCCAAGGTACTGCCTAGTTGCCTAATGGTATAAAGCCTGGTTCTGAGGCCCTCACTCACACAGATTCACTGGCATCTCTGGTGTTATAGGCAGCGTACACCACAGCCTTTTACTCCACCGGGCACTCCTCAACCAAGCTATCACTATTGAGGAAGCTCATTCAAATATAACTGTGAAACCTCCATCCTCCTGTCAAAGTCATTCAAAACTCACTGATGGGTTTAAAACACTCCTGGAGAAGGAGGCAGCAACACAAGAGATTTAAAAACAAAAACACACACACAAAACAAAACAACCACCACAACCTTGTCTTCTTAACAAATCTGGCAAAAATCAGCCAAACAACTATGACAAAAATAAGGACAGAGAAGGTAGCCATAGCTGACACATTAATAACAAACTCTCCTTTTGATTACAGAAATCCAGCATACAGAAAAAAGCAATCCTGATGAAGTCACCATCCACTATATTTTACTTCAGATGCTCTCCACACCTCAGAGAAAGAATTTTATGACCTCATCCTACAACTTTTTATGTGGAAGTAAGACAGGGTCATGGTACCACTGAAGGCCAGCACATCAGGCCAAGTGAGGATCACATTTTTCTTGAAACACTCAAGGACTGCAGAGCAGAAACACAACACTGTCACAACTGCCATGTTTCCAGTGCATGTTTAAAAATTTGGCTGCCTGGAACAATGCATGGTAGAAGAGCAGAGCTACGTTTTTCACAACAGGCAGCTAAACACAATGTATTTCCATAGAGAATCACAGCAGGAACTTGTAACGTAGAAACCACTTGTGTGCTGTGGCCCCAAAAGCAACATCTCCAGATTCCCAAGGCATTCCACAGCATTCCTGTTGATCGATAGCAATCGGGAGCTAGGATCTCAATCTTTGTCCCCCACAAAAGTTCAATCAGTTCACCACCAGTAAATCAAACTCCAGCCCAGTCTTACATAGCAAAAAAACCTACGGACTGACCTTTTTTTTGTACGTTACCATTGCCTAATATTGAAAAAAAAAGTATAAGCAATAGATTAATATGTTGCATTTAGTGAATCACTCAAAAAGATTGGTCCTGTCAATTAAAAAAAATTAACATTCATTAACTCCATAATACATAGAAAACTTCTCATTTCCAATTAAGAAACACTGCCTCAGACTTCATGAGTTTTTCAACAAATGTTGGGGGGGGGGGGGGAAGGGCATATTAAGGTAATCTATTAAGAGCACTTATGTTTCTCCAGGTGTTTAGTGTGATTGGAGTACTACACATTTGCATAGCTTTTGGATTTTCTAGGCATTAAGAGAGAAGTAAATATAAAGAGAAGCCTGTGATTTATCAAGTGTTTTTTCAGGAAGGAAGAGTAATTTTCCTTTACAAGCCATCTGTACAGTTCACCATATAAATAATTCTCTGTTCAAGACAACGAAATCATATTTTACTTGTGGGTTTAATGTATATAGCACATTCCCATCTCAATTCTGTTCCACCACCAGAGGACTCATTAAGAACTATCAATTAACACAACAGCTACACTAGCAGGCAGAATAATGAAAGGACATTTACACCTAGAAAGTTTTTTTCCTATGCTTTTATTTTTATTTTATTTCAGGGGGGAGTGGACATTAGTATAGAGTTTATGGATGTTTCTACCACAAGGCTTCTAGTAAAAACAAATTGTGATCACCTTCCTATGGCACCTTACTAAATCTCCTGAGTCTTTATTTATTTATATGGAATCCATCACTGCAAAGTCTAGGAGCACAAACAGATTAAATATGCTCCCTGCATGCACCCAGGGACTCAGGCTGCTGTTATCACTGCCCAGGAAAACAACTATAGATTCCATTTAGTCTTTTATCCTCCAATCCTGATCATAGCAGGGAAACTATGAGCTGTGGAGAACACACCAAAGCTTCAAAAATTTTGTTTTCTTAACACCTTGATACACAGTGACAGAAAGACAGGAACCTGGGGGGGGAAAAAAACAAACCAAAAAAAAAAAAAAAAAAAAAAAAAAAAAAGAGCTGCTTGGAAAAGAAAAAATTAGCTAAAAACAGTTTACTGTTTGTAAACTGTAAATACATCCTCTTTTTTTACAAATATAAGCATCTGCTCGCATGGATGGCCTCCACCAAAGCACTTGTAATTGATGCATTTCATTTTAATAGCTTTCAACTTGGAGCAGTGTAGTTTTAACACTGCCAACCCAGCATCACTGTTACAAACAGAGTAACCCAAAAAGCAAAGATGACTTTCCATAAAATTCTTCTGTCTAGGGCATTAATTAGTCTATTTATAAAGAAGTGAGGTCACTGACTCCTCTCCACCATATTTTTCCGTTACAGGGAAATTTATTTGATACATTGGTTCCACATATGATAAATTGTCTTCTATGGGCATTTATTTTTCACAGATAAAACACTAAAAACCTCATCCCTTTCAATAACCAGGCAAAGAAAATGCCTAATAATTAGGCAGTGCAATTTATAGTTTAATAGCCTGTGGGATTTAGGGCTTCCACCTTCTCTGAGACTGTCACACCTGTGCCCTTTTAGTATTACATAGTAGGTTAGTGTTCTCATTAGAGTCCAGAGATTAATATTAATGAGACAGATTCTCACTCAAGACATGCTAACTTACATGACTTTAATTTAAATATTTAAGTACAATTTATAATGAAAATTTACCTTTATTATTATTATTTTTAATAGCTTTCAGTTCCTCTCTCATATCAAATGTTATCAGAAATAATTCAACCTTGAATAAAGCTAAGAAAATAGTAATTGGTTCCATACAACAGAATTGATACTAAAAGGAGATTTCAGAGTCTGTAATCCTTTTCTCTTTGAAGACAGATGAGTTGTTCTTGACTCAGGTAGGCAAGCCTTGAATAAGTAAATCATTTGTAAATACAGGCATTGAGGAAGCGTATTAAAGATTATCAGAATTGCTAATTCAGGCAGCCTTGTAAAAGGACTGCGATTACACAGTAAAGAAAAAAAAATGAGATAGAATCAAAATCTATCTTTGCAGAATGGGTTTTCTAGCCTAACAGGGAGGGAATTATAATGGAATTCAAGATTTAAAATTTCAGTCACCTTTCAGGGTTTCTCCAGGAACTCAATATAATACCATAAAATTTGCTCTGCTAAGAAAAATCAACTTTAGAGTATCAGTGTATTAATAATACAGATACTGCTAGGTACAGTAATACTTGGATTGCTGAATTCAAACACACAGATCAAACACATAGGGACATCTGAATATTGCCTCTGTAGCAAAATTAAGGGCTTCTTTTCCTTGGTGGTTGGGGTGGTTTTTTAGTCACATGGTACACAAAAGCAGGCTTGTACAATCACAGAGCCTATCAGATCTCTGACAAGTAACTCCCAAATTTTCTGGCCAATTTTAGCCTAATTTGACAACAGAACAGCCATCTAGAAGACATCATATTTCAGCATATTATAGCAAAATTAGAGTCTGGGAAAAAGAAGAGAAATACAAAATATTGTCCATCTGAGGGAACATCACCAGAATGTCCATATCAGTGCAGTGGATGGACACAGGGCATGCTGCCTCTTACTTAAGTGACCTGGAAGAGGCCCAAAATGCAATAGATGAAACACAGAGCAGTTCAGGACCTAATTCTAAAATAAATAATTTATAAATACGTATTTTAAAAAATTAATAATTAAAAAAACCCCAAACAACAAAATGCTTTTTTCCATCTGAAAGCTGAGCTTCCAGACAACAGAACAAAATTAATGGGGTAGCTTAATTCTGCAGCTTTGCACCGACACTTCTGAAATACAGCAGCTCACTGTCCTACTAAAAGTTGTTCTTAGTTGGATTCTTCTCAAAATCAATATATCACAGGGTGCTGCCAGCTTAGAAGAGCTGGCATTTCCCAGCTCCTTCATATGCACTACAATTTAGAAAAAAAAAAACAAAACAAGAACTCCAAAAAATTGCCTGTGCTGACTCTGAAAACATTTCTTTTTCTATCTGGTTCACCAGATTAGCTCCTTAATGTAATTACACCTCCTAGATTTGGAGAAGGCATCAAATAATTATAATATGCATTTTTATTCTTTTTTTTTTATAAGGGCCCAAGCTCAATTTTTTCCTCCTACATTGGCTTCTATACCTTGAAAAAAGCTGAATATGTCAAACATATTTAAAAGCCTACAGTAATTTTGCAAATAGCTTCATTACTGGCCGAAGGTGACAGGATACAGCAACAGACACGATACCTGCTCTGAATGCAGGTTAGTGTACTACTACTATAGCTATATTGGATTGTTTTGCATTATGCCCAGTAGAACCACAATGAAAAATTAGCTGTTTCACATTACAAATTACCTTGTTCTCAGCTACAGCAGGTAATGGCATTTCAAGGTGCACTTACAGCATAGGAGAGAGGAGGGGTGGGAAAAAAGATGTTTGGCCTGAATGCCTCACAAACTCACTCTCTCTCTCTAGATTCCATGGTAGCATTTGTAAATAATTCAGATTTCCTCTCTTACTTGGTAAAATAATAAAACTACTTCAGAACTAATGAACAGTTTAATTTTAAAATTCTTTCTCCTCCATATTGAAATACACACATTGGAGAGGCTTGCAGGCAGCAGAGCGGCTAGGGCAGACTTCTGTCACGGGATGCACGGGATTGAAAGGGGACAGGAGAGGAGGCTGATGGTGAGCTGCCTGAAGTAAGGAGTTTTGAAGAGCCCTCCAAAGAGCCCCCATAGCCTCCCAAGAGTCTCTGCCTTCCCAGGGTAGACCCAGCTGCTTCCTTCTGTGATCTGCCTCTGTCCCATGGAGCAGCAGCCTGAGTAACCGGGTAGCTGTCAACAAAGGCTAAATAAGCTTAATCCCGTTAACTCTTCCCTCATATCCAACTATTATTTGTTGTATATCACTTCTATTATGACTGCTATTACCTGTATTTTTCTGTCTGCTTTGCTTCAGACCATTTGAGTTTGAAATTTCCTTTAAGGGAGGAAGCCAAATAGGGAGGTACAACACCAGACACATCCCTGTCCATCCAATCACCACACCTCACCTTGCAAGTCAAATGAATGCAAAATCCTCCTAAAACTGAACTGGTGTGCTTTTATCCCATGTTTGTTGTACTGAACATTCACATTCCAGCCATATTCTTTCATTATCTCCACCCCTTTTCTTCATAAACATTCTTAGATAGGATTTATACCTGCGCTAGTAAGTACTTATCCCCGCTTACATAGAAAAGTGCAAAATTAACATTAATCCTCACAGCATTATCTATGCTTTTGTTTATTAATGTGACTCCAGGTAGTTTAGCATTCAGTCTTCATATATCTCACAAAAGAAAGCAGCCTGGAAGTATTTTGTGTCTGGGACACTATAAAAATCAAGCACCATAAAACATATTTGCAAAATTATTCCCTATTAAAAAAAATTTTTAAAAATGTTCCTAGACATTTCTCTGTCATTTTGATTGTCACGGAAAAAAAACATTTTGCCACTTGAACGTATGAAAATTACTTATTCTTCACTCTCATTTACAATTTGATTGTAATGGCTCTAAGGAATCTTGAGAGATTAAATAAAAATACAACGCTTGTATGCAAGCTTAAGTTAACGATTTAGTCTTCCCATTATCAAGAAACAAGAATTTGCATACTCAGGGAGATTAATCCTAAATTCACTTTTTCTTTTGTCTAACCAATTCACAGGTATGAAGTGTTTCAAACACAATAAAACAAACCAAAACAAACAAAAAATTGAATAATTAAAAAAAGTAAAGCTTTTTTACTATAAATCATTGTAATCCAACCGACATTTATCAAACTCTAAAAATTATCAGTCATTTTTTAATTGCATAAAATTCACTGGAAATAAAATTGAAGGTATTCAAATGCTTTATATCTACCTAGCTTTTCTAACTTAATAATTTCTGTAACTGACTCCGTAATTCCTAGTTTCTAGTTACAATTCTCACTAACAGAACAACTGCACTAGTACCATTTTTTGTTCCTGGCATCTACTCTCAGTTTCAATGCATTCTAAAGTGATTTTCTAGGGGACTCTAAAGGCTTTGTTTTTCTTTAAATAAACAATCCACATAAATAAATCATCTTCTCTTATGTTTGCCAATGAAGAAATGCTAGGAGCTTTTTACAGGCAAAGTAGTACTCAGGTTCCTGGTTTTTTATCCATTCATATCTGTAAGTCTACATCATATGAAAAATTAAATGTAGCTATGTTATTTAGCACTGATGTTTGTCTAAAACAGTCAATTAACATTAACCTTGTTCAGCTATTCTACAGAGGATCAATCCTTACACTTCATTTCAAATTAACTTTGTAAAGGAATAGGGTTCAGGCTCACAACAGTACTACATGAGATAGCATCTCTTTGCCATAAACGTAGTATGGGCCAAAACTCACAAAGGCTGATAAATGTATTTTGGCATCACTGAAAATGTTAAACTTTCTTCACTTCTGAATTGTCTTGCCCAGCCCTAATTAAGAATGATGCTAATAGAACTTTATTAAAATAATACAGGAGCTCACAAATGCACAGCAGCTTGTGCAGCATAACACTAACTAAATGCAAACAACAGTCCTGTAATAAAAGGGAAAATAAAAGCTGATGAAACATTTGCAATGGCAGTGTCATTTAAGATTATAGACTACAGAACAGGCACCTCAGCCAGGCTGTGCAGTCTTGCTGTCCTTAGAACTCAAGCATCCTGGTCTGACCTCAGAGCAGACCCTGCTTTTAATACTGAGCTGGGCATGTTATCCTATGATGTTATTTTACCTTTTCTAATTTATCTAGGACAATGGTTCAACTAATTCTAATGTTTGTCTTCCACTGGTGATGGTCTCAAAACAAAACAAAAAACCACCCCATCAAACAAAACCAACAAAAAACCCTGAGAAAACCCCCAAACCCTACCAAAAACACAGCACCACAATAATTTTCAAAGCTTTAGAAGACTTTCTTTTAGCTTTTCTATATGACATTAGTTGTAAATGAATAAACAAGATTTTCTATTATACAAGCAGATTATTTCTTTAAGCCAACTATTCAACTACAAAATCAAAAGACTTCTTATATAAAGACTTGAATTTGTTTCTGAACAAAAAATCCCTGAACATCAGTAGTTGCATAGCAGCCCAGGAGAAAAAAGCATTTGCAAAACAAATAAATAAAGTAATACATAAAAATAAAAATCATCTACATAGAATGAATGGAGTATACTGGTATAGATACATTTTCTTTTCCAAGAAAAGAGGGTCTTCTCCAATCAATTTAAGATGACACTCCTCTATCATAGTGTTCATGCCCATGTCACTACACAGAGAAAGACAAAGCTTTTCAGATGTTTTACAAACATTGCACTTAGACTTCGCCATTTTCAGTAGGATCCATAGCCTACTGAAGTAGCTATAAAATCTCAGTAATCACAAATGCTGCCAAGTAGGAATAGATGACACAAATCTCAAGTGTGATCCTCATGCATTAGCAATGCCACTCTGTCCCCAGCCTTGAACAGTCAGTCAAGGAGATCTTGTTACAACAGAAAATAAATAGGACTAACAAAAAAACAAAACAAGGGAAGCAGCTGCTTTCAAAACGTGGACTGAGCCTTTGCTTCTCTCTAAATCACAGCCCTTCCTGACTCCTACCTCCTGATAGCAGGTGCAATTTCCCACCTCCAAGGTGGCTGTGAGACCCCACAGAACTTCAGGCCAGCCCACTCCATGGTACTAAAAAGAGCTCTGTAGCAGCCACGGTTCCTAAAACCATTCAAAGGGGGATATCCTTCCCCCTGCAAGCCACATGGTATAGTAACAATAATAGCGATTAAATAAATGAAAAGAGAGGGTGATGTAACACATCATGCCTCATTCTGAGTGCTCTTTTCATACCTGAAAGCAACTCCTTCTCTTCATCTCAAAGCCAAACTGTAACCCAACCTGAAGCTAAACCCCAAACCTATGTTCCTTCAACTGATTTTTTTTTTCTCTGAATACATAGCAGAAGCCAGAAAGAGTACTGTGCACATGAAAACACACATGTAGTTTAAACCCTAAAAAACACTTTAAAAACTGTTTTAAGGAGATTTGTCATAGAATGGTAGGGGTTGGAAGGGACCTCTGGAGATCAAGTCCAATCCACTCAAGACTAACCACACTACAACCACTGCAGACACACCAAAGCAACAGACCATGTGCTTTTCTAAGTGCTCACCACCAAACATGCAGACTTTTTAGTCAGCTAATGTAGTTTAATGTAACAAACATTCTCTTTCAAGTCTAATTTATTACCACCATAGGATGACACGATGTATCCTTGGAGTGTTTATCCTTCAGTTGTCAATCACATTTGGTAGCTCTCCTAAACACTGGCTGTGTTTTATAGTGGGCTGTGTGTCACACAGGTGGTTGGTGTGCAGCCTGAACTCCAAGCCCTGTACTGTACAATAACAAGTAGCTTTACACCATGTAGCTTTGCACAAATCCTACACTGTAGCTATGGGAAATCTATCACCACCCAGGGAATCTGAAAGTAAGCAATATTGATCCTTAGCCAACTTAGGGGTCAACTCTTGAATGAATAACATCCATCAGGAAGGTTTTATTGACAACAAGGCAGAACAGTCACCACACCCACAACCACCACAGAATATGACCTAGAGCTCTCATAGCAATATGATTTTCTGTGGTTCGGCAGATACTAGAGCTCAGCAGAGTATTTTATGGCATTCTTAGAGACTCATAATTTTTTATAAGTCTAACACTGAAAATTTAGGCTACTGTTACAATGAAACAGATAATAAATGATAAGCTATATAATTTATTGTCAACTATCATTTATTTGTCACAGTAGCTTTTAACAATGTATTTTGGTTAGGTGTAAAAATAATTGTTTATCACTATGCTCTACGATAAACCAGTCATTTTTCCAACTGAGCACTCCTTGAAACCACAGCTCATGCAAGCTGTTATTTTACAATACAAAGACTTTGATGACAATAGTATTTTATGGACTCTTCACCCTTCTCCCCTGTTCCCAGCTATAATCTTTGATCATCTGGCAAAGGATGTTAATCATTGTGAACCAGAAAAGAGAAAGACTCAAGTTAAAAATAATTTAGAGGAGGCAGCATTTTGAACTGGAACACTTTTTTGACCAATTTATAGCACAGTTTCTGTAAGAAGCGTAACAAAGTCTGCCCCAGTATAGCGGGTACAGACAGAAAAGGACAAAAGAATAGAAAGCTCCTTTGTCAACTAAGCAAAACCATTGTACACTGCACTACAACTACCACAGCACCTTGGGAAGAGAGTGATTTTCTTGGTAACAAATGCTACTCTAGAAACACACAGCAATTCACTTTTGCTTCCTGAAATCACACACACACAAAACAGCAAGTGCATCAAAGTGAGAAATCCAATTTTTGTTTTACTATCAGAAAATTGACAAATTAAATGAATGGTGAAAAATAGGAAATCTGTCTTTCAAACCTGTTTGAGGGCACCTATGAAACAAACACCTCAAAGTTTGACTTCTACTCTCTGCAAAACAGTAGAAATAATCAAAAAGAGAAAAGAATACAGACAGAGATAAATATGTAGAGTCTATACAGCTCTCATATAAGCAATGATATCTTACAAATCTATCAGACTTCTTCAAAGAAATCATCTAACTTACAGAGTGGATGACTGTGATTTAGCTGACTGCCCACCTCAATTTCCAGGAAAGGATTTTTACAAAATTCTTCACTGAAATCTCTCTCTCATAGAAGCTGAGGCTTCATCAAACAGGAGGTAAAACCTTCTAGCAATTGATTAAGGGGTTAAAGCATACAAAATTATTGGAGAAACAGTTTTCATAATGAGGAAATGGTCTGTGGAGTTTCACATGCATCTGTGACAACACCTACACTGTACAAAAAGAGGTGAGCTGGCAAAGTCTGCTGACTAAACTGACCTTGAAGACCTATGGAATTTCTATATTGAGGTACTGGAAAATAAACTAGCAGAGGAAACTTAGTTTTGATAAACACAAAGAAATTATGTTTATAAAAAATAGCCATGACAAGGCAAACACCAGAGTGGTCTTCAGAGTCCAAATCCCGACACCAGCCAAAGCAGACATTTTTGTGTCTTTGTTTTAAGTTCTCTGAAAGTATTAGTTGAAAGCCAAGCAGCAGTGAAAATGGCAAATTAAATGATAGGTGCTATTAGGAGCAGAACAAAGAACAAAACAGGAAAAGGTCAATGTGACAACAAATAACTCCTATTTCAAAGGAAATGTAACAGAACAGGAAATGTTACAGAGAAGAGCAACACCATGCATGGATGTTATGGAGTGGTCTATATCAAGAGAAGCTCAACAGACTCACCTCAAAAAAAATAATATATCTTGGATACGAGGCAAAATTATGCATGGAAGGGCGATGACGTACAAATACTCATCTTCTCACGTGAGAAATATGAAGCAGAATAGAAATCTCGTATAGAATATTGACAAAAAATTAAACTCCATATAAAGTATAATCACATTCCATACTGTATTGCTGTAGAAAACAA
>JANIJG010017015.1:147332-172213 GCA_024611175.1 Megaceryle torquata
GAAGGGGAGGTAAATTTAGGCGTTTTGAACAAATCCAGATACAGCTCTGCTTGGAAAGAGTCAAACTATAGCTTACTGCATCCTGGAAACCTACAGTGGAAGGTAGATAATTTTGTAGTTGTCTTGAATTATTTATTTACGGTCACTATCAGACAAGTGAGCAGGCTAGGTGGATTTTGGTTTGACCAAGCACAGTCGTTCTTCTGTCCCATCCTCACCCCAGTGAATCCCAACCTGATGACATCCTTCTTCGGGGCACAGAAAGAGAAAGCTCATCAAGCTCTTTGTCCTGACCTTTATCTCACCAGCCGTTTCAAATTGGGCACAGAGAAATCCCTGGGTAAATCACAGAGGAGAACCCTAAGGAAAGAGAGTAAATCCCCACACTATCCTCTGACATGTTTCATGTATCAGTAAGCTGCTGCTCTCAGTTTCCTTCAACTCAACTGCTATCACCATGGGCATTAACCACCACCTTCACTGACTCTTGTAGACAGGCACCACAATTCACGTCTACAAATGGTAATCTCCATGAACAAGTTCAGAAAACTATGCTCATGTCTCTCCACACATCAAAAGCCACAACTAAGAGACACACAGGTTGGAAATTTTAAGTGTCAGAGAATTGATCCTCCCAATGAAAGTAGCACTACTCTCCTCTCATTTGCATGATTCAGTGTGGTTTATGTAATTCCAAAGAATCGAATAACAGTACCAACTGAAAAAATGTAAAGTAGCCATAAAAATGATAGGACATTTGAGAATTATGCCAGCCCTGCTGTTATCAATGTTATACATAGACCACATTTCCCTTGCAGAACGGGTACACAATCACAAAGTAAAACCACAGAAAACAAAGGTTACAAATACAAACAAGGAGAAACTCCACTTGTATTTGCCTGCGTTTTCTAGAGCTCATTATGATGTGTGAGGAAAGTAGGTACTTCCCAATAACATCTATCAAAGTACAAGCAATGGGCAAAGTGGTAGAAGGAGATGAGAAAGTAGAAAAGTTCTTTTTGATATCTTATGGCACGCTCTGTCTATCATGCACAGTAAAGCTCTCAGCCTTTTGTTTCTAACCAAGTTTCCCTCTGTGCCACTCTAGACAATGTTGTTATTCTCCTAATTACTCAAATTTGTAATCAGAACATAACCTACTCTTAAGACATCCTTCAGACTACAGATCCAAAGTGTCACTTATACCAACATAACATTCCAAAGACCAAAGTCTTGCATAAAGAACACTAATAACTTTTTTTTTCCAGTTATTTTGTAGTTTCATAGTATCCACACAAGATTTATAAATTATTAAAGCTATACAGGGCACGGTGATAGCAAGGGAAGCCATGCATTTGCATAATTTTCTAGAATGCAGCTGTCACTCCATACCACAGAGTGGTATGGATCCCTAAAGTGCTATGCATCCAAGGAGCTCATGGCCAAAATCAAACACAAAAAGGGAATCCACAAAGGGTGGAAGCAAGGACAGGTAGCCTTGGATGACTACAAGGAGATTGTTTGTGAAACCAGAAACAAGGTTAGAAAAGCTAAAGCCCTGATGGAGTCAAACCTGGCCAGGGACATTAAAAATAACAGAAAAAGATTCTACAGGTATGTCAGCAAAAAAAGGAAAATAAGAGAGAATATGGGGCCTTTCCGGAGGGATGCAGGTGACCTGGTTACTGAGGATATGGAGAAGGCTGAAATACCCAATGACATTTTTGCTTCAGTCTTCACTGGAAGCCACCTGAGCCACACCACCCAAGTCACACAGGACACTGGCTGTGTCTGGGAGAGTGAAGAATCAACCATAGTAGCAGCAGATCAGGTCTGGGAACACCTAAAGAACCTGAAGGTGCACAAGTCCATGGGCCTTGGTGAGATACATCCATAGGGCCTGAAGGAACTCGCAGCTGAAGCTGCTAGGCTAACCAGCCACCATGTCTGAGAAGTCATGGCAGTCTGGCAAAGTTACCACAGACTGGAAAAGGAGAAACATAACCCTCATTCTTAAAAAGGGGAGCAAAGAAAACCCAGGGAACTACAGACCAGTCAGCCTTGCCTCTGTGCCAGGCAAAATAATGGAGCAGATCCTCCTGGTATCTATAGTAAGGCACGTGAAAAATAAGGAGGTGAACAGTAACAGCCAACATGGCTTCACTAAGGGCAAATTGTCCTTGACTAATCTGGTGGCCTTCTATGACAGAGTTACAACTCTGGTTGACATGGGAAGAGCAACTGACATAATCTACCTGGACCTGTGTAAAGCATTTGATGCTGTCCCACATGACAACCTTGTCTCCAAAATAGAGAGACATGGACTTGATGGATGGACCACCCGGTGGATAATGAACTGGCTAGAAGGTCCCACTCAAAGAGTTGTGATCAATGCCTTGATGTCCAGGTGGAGACCAGTGACAAGTGAAGTTCCTCAAGGATCTGTTCTGGATCCAGTGCTGTTCAACATCTTTGTCAGTGACATGGGCAATGGCATTGAGTGCATCCTCAGCAAGTTTGCTGACAACACCAAGCTGTGTGGTGGACTCAACTTGAGGGAAGGGATGCCATCCAGAGTGACCTCGACAGGCTTGAGAAATGGGCCAATGCAAACTGCATGAGATTCAACAAGTCAAGGTGCAAGGTCCTGCATCTGGGCTGGGCCAATCCCAGGCACAATTACAGACTGGGTACAGAGTGGGTTGAGAGGGTTTTAAACCAAGGGAAAATAGGTTTATATTGGATCTTCGGAAGTTGTTCTTCAGTACAAGGGTGGTGAGACTCTGGAATAGATTGTCCAGAAGGGTTGTAGATGTCTAGGAACACCTGGAGGTGTTCAAGGCCAGGTTGGATGAGGCCTTGAGCAACCTAGTCTAGTTGAGAGGCATCTGTGCCCATGGTGGAGAGGTTGGATTGGATGATCTCTAAGGTCCCTTCCAGCCTAAGCTATTCTACGATTCTATGAGTGATTCACTGTAGTCGCTAGGATGACAGAGAAAATACAGGACCAGAACAAGGACATTAGAAAAAGCAGTAGGACAAACAGAAATTTTAAGATAAAGTTCCCTTAACATCATCAGTAAAAAAAAAAATCCAGTAGAAACTGTATCAGTGAATATAACTGGAGATTAAGAACTTCTATATCTTTAGAAAAAGGGTCTTAAGTTATTTACCAATGAAACTTAAATCAGCCACATGAAAAAGCAATTATTTGATAACTACTCTGAAATAACTAACATACAGTCAACAGTATCACATTAAAAGTATGCTAAATTCATAACCAATACAATTTCAACATATTAGATCAATTTCACAGAGGCAGTATTAAATCAATTTTTTAATATTGAATAGCATCATGACTGGAGCAAACTGATAATATTTTCATCTTCTATATATCATAGCATTAATGTTTTAATTTATAACTGATTCTGAAATGCATGGACTAAAGCAGTAGCTGTAATATAAATGGTTTAAACCACTTTCTGTTAGTAATCTATCATTTGATCTTGATATGGTGATAAAGTTCATCAATCTGCAAGTTTTAAAACACTCTAGGAAACAATGAAAATTATAAAAGAAATAAAATCAGGAAAAAAGAATAATGCTGAAGAGAAGAGATAGTAAAAAAATGAGTTAGCAACATATGAGTTGACCTTAGGAAATAGAAATGAATGATCCCTTTTCCTCTTCACACTTTATATACCAGTTTTCTACTCTGGAAACTGCAGCAGAGGTTAAATCCAGAAAATAATCTAATTAACAGTATAAGCAGCAGCAATCTTTTTTTGCAGCTGCCACTTAAAAGGAAACTTATTGGATGTGGATACCTGCCTTCACTCTAGAAAGTTAACAGGGCAACACAAATGTATAGCATAGAGATGTGCTTTGAATCACTGCAAATAAACCTGCGCATTTGTGCTTAACTGCTTTGTCTTTGGATGCTGATTGATCTGTAACTTGAAAACAGTATTTTCTGAGTACACTAAACAGTAGAAAAAGGTAAAACATTCAAACAAAAGTATGACATGTTTACTGATGGCACCCATAAAATTTGGAAAAACATCCCGCTTTCAGACAGTTGGGCTGAGGTCTTTTTCTTAGTTAGTCATGGTTTAATGACATAGCATTCCTTTTTTTTGACTACCAGAAATATCAAGAGCAGGGCAGGATCTTAACAGCTCCTTCACAGTTCTTCTGTCCCTACAGCTTATTCTTCATCTAAATTCACAACTGAGATATTACCATTAATTGCTTCAGAGACTGCAAAACTTCAAAAAGTAGATGGTTTTGAATTGATGCAGGAAATTAAGCATGGGAAACAGAGCAATTCCTCAAGTCCAAATTCATTAACTGATATTGTTTAAAGTAATTCTCTCTCTCCTGCTTTCTGAGCTTTAAAAAATTATTATACAATACAGTAATTATATATGGGGAATTATAATCTTTAGGCTAAAATTTTCAATTTTAGTTACCTATTTCATGCTTTAGAAGCAGGAAGGAGGAAGCTCAGAGCTTTATTCTCTTTCATATTTTTTAGCCCTCCCACACATTTCACCACAGAAACAAGCCAACAGATTTGGTGCATGGTAAATTCTGACATTTTTTAAACTATGACTTGGTATAGGTAATACTATGCCAACATGAAAGAAACACTGGCTGTAGAAAGGGGCACAGCAGTACCTTTTCAGCTCGGAGGACACACATTTTAGATCTCCCACCATTAACATACAATGCTCTAAAACAGGAAAGAAAGTGGAAAGGGACGAAGTAAAAATGGCAGTAATAGTTGCAGATGAAGAAGTTGTGTAGGACCAGAGAACACGAGGCACTTCAGACCACACTAAATGAGCCCATAAAGTAATAGCAAAATATATTCCATGCTGATGAATGCAAAATAAGGGAGAAAAATGACCATTCACATTATCAACTTGTGAAACCTGGCACCACAGACAATAATGGGAGAGAACAAAAATCTCAGCTAGCCAGCAGTTGTGGTTAAAAACAACATGTAAGAAATACTATGGCAAAGCACATGGATTAAAATTTGAAGGTTGTTACTGAACTAGTAGTTGAAAGAGGAGTAAAGAAAATCACTTCTAGTCATATGTATGAAAACCAAATCATTACTGTTACCTTTAGAAGGAACACCTAAAAGCACGTGAGATTGTGAATGGTCTAAAAACCAGTCATGAGCTTCTCATAATTTAAGAACTAAGTAATTCTCAATTGAAGAGGGAATTTACTCAGAAGAGAGTAAACACAAAAATGAATAAACAAATATTCTCCCCAAACTAATTAATTAAAACTCCTTTCCACCAAAAAGTGAAAAGAAGAATTTAACATATTTGAAGGCCGGAATGGATATTCAGGCATTCATCAGTAATATCTGTAGGATTTCAAATTAATTTACAGGGTAAATTCAGTTCCTTGGGAAAATTAGTCCAAATATCCATCTATTAACATCTCATCCATTCTTTTAACAATGTAGCTAGAGTTGATTATTTTTGGAATTTGGTGACAGTTGTAGATGACCACCTGATCTAAATTAATTGGCTTTTGCTCTCATTCAAATTGACATCCATTTCCATGCTCCCTGCAGGATCTCCATCAGCTCAGAGGTAGACAGGGAAGGAAGAGACTTGAAAATTCCAACTTCTTACCTTCAGCAGAAGTAACAGAACATGTTTTGTCACACTGCCTTCATCAATTTCAGAACAGCTAGGTGTTTTATCTGTTCTATGCTTTCAAAACAGAAATACTTTTTAAATATTATTAGAGATAAGTAATCCCAGGTGAAGCTGAAAGTTCATCAGTTCATAATGGGGAAACCAGTCTGCACACCTTCACTATACAGTTTAGGAATAGGAGCTTATTAACAATGTTTTACCTTGAAGTGCCAGAGAATATGTATATAGACAGCTACCATGGAGCAGTTAACAACACATACTTTGTTCATGTGTCTAAATCTTTATACTCTTCACAGCTGGAAATAGCTCAGTGAGGTTTGTTGTTTATTGTTTTTTCTTTTCCTTCCTTTTTAAGATGAAACTCAATTTGGTATTTCAACTTCAAAAGCATTATGAGAAAATGAAGATGTTTCATTACTTGACATACCTCTCTACTGAATTAAACTGCTGTAAGAGCATTGAATCCAGGCTACTGTAAGTCATCAGCATCCAAGTGCACCCATTTGAAATGAGTTTTAACTAAACCAATATTTAGCCAAACTGAACAACTTCTGTGATGTTCTTTTTCTTATAAAATGACTAGTTGGGAAGAAGTTGGCACCTTCAGATTTGTCAGAATTACAATGATCATCTTCTTGTAATAGTTCATTCCTGCTCTGAAAGAATTGAAAGTGCTTATACTTGGAAAACCTGTGAACAGGCATAAATGTGAGATGGTTAACAGTGAACTAAAAAGCCTTCAGTTTACTGGATCAATAATGCTTCAGTGAGTTTATATTCATTATCAGTTTGTATCTCTTCCCTCCTTACATACTTGTTTGTCTATCTGGGTAAACTGTTGACCAAATCAGTGGATTTCTCCTATGAATTTAATCCAATACTGGAAATACCTAACTTATATAATCAACATAGTGACACTGCCCCAAGACAGATTTGGCTTTACTTTGTTTAGTTTGGTAGCAAATATGGACAAATGCTGAAAAACACAAGGTCATTCAAATTATTTCTAGTAACAAAGCAGCATCCTATTGATTTTCTTTTGAAGAGCTCCTCTAATGCAATTTAAAATATTTCTCCAGCACACAGGTGGTACACTTTTCACCATCACACAACACATCTTTTACATACACAGAAGAATAAAGACCACTTTGTTCTTGCCTTAGAAATAAAACTGTTTCATGATATTAAGGACAAAATGAGAAACTAAAGCCAGGAACACATCACATATATTGCTTCATATTAATGAAGTCTTAACAGTTAGGAAAAAAAAAAAAAAATCTACTCTTCAGACAGCAAAATCCAATTCAAAGCACAGGTTTATATACAGGCTTTTTCTTTTAATAAGGAATTTACCCTAAAGGTTGTAGAGTCTGTCAGCATCTCTTTTGTAGATGCTACGCAAGACAGTTTTGGATACTATCACTTCTGTCTCACTTCAAGCTACACTTCTGATACACGTGGGCTGGCATGTAGGATGTCTGTATAGTAACTTCTTATTTAATTTTTAAAAAGCTGAATTTAAATCACTAGCTTAGCCCTCATCTTAAAACAGAGAGAAGAAACAAGTCTAATTATTTGCCTTTCATATATTTTACCTAGATTGCTTAAAGAGCATCAGAAGTCATAATGAGGGACTGTACTACAAGTGATAAAGACAGATCTGATTCTGTGCAGCAGGGGCAAGAACATACAGCTGCTTAAACCCTTAGGTCCAAAATTATCTTAATATAATGTCAAAAATGCATGCTAAAGGTCTCCGGCCATTAGACAATTTTCCCAAGTAACTATTTTTGTCCACCTTTGGCTTAACTTCAGTGAAAATATGAGCTTCTTCAAGTCTGATCACAGATGAAAATTCCAGAACCTTGCTTAATTCCTGGCTCCTCCAGAGACCATACGTTATCTGAAATTGAGTGAACTGGAATTTATGACACTCACCAACACAGTTAACCAAGATCACTTCTGAATACTGAAGGTCAACATACATTGCTTTGTTTGAGAGAAGATCAATTCACAAGTCAAGGTGCTTTCTTAACAAAACCCATCAGCAGAACCACTGCTGAAAACCCTACCCAAAACCCACTGTTCATCAGCAACCTGCTTTTAGAGGCCTTCCTACACGGTGTGTGTCCTTATTCTTTCTGTCAACCGCTCCTTGAAGTATCTTTGAAGTTGAATTGATGGAAGGGGCCGTGGACATAATTGAATGCTAATATCCAACACCACCACTCTTCCCCAACACAAGTGTTATTTCTCAGGTATCCTGAGAGTCTGAAGGACCATTTGGCAATACCGAGCAGTGCAATGGCAAATACCTTCACCATTCTGATCTACTGTTTTTTCTTTAGCGAATTTAATTTCATCATCATTTCATTTCATATTATCACCAGCATATAGATTCCTTGTGTTTCTAAGGGAAGCTCACACTGTGTAAATTCAGCAGAAAAACAAGACAAGCATTGTCTTTGTACTGGGAATCTCCTTACCCACCTCAGATCATTGCTTACTTGATTTCTGACTCCCTATTAAGATTAATTCCCTTGCTATTGGCCCAAAAATAGTTATACTGAAGACTGAGAAACTAAGTTTTAATAGTTACAAAAGTTACACATGGTTACAGCTGCCTTCTAGGTTCTCTGATTTACACAAGCACAGACCAGGTCCTGTCTCAGTCATTGGAAGATACCAAAATCAGTCACTTGAAATAAGCCATCTTTCAGTTGCAAAGGTATGTACTGGTTGTTGAGGACATGGGGATTTTGTGCTTTTAACGTGCATAGTAGTATCTTCTATTTTCTTGTGCAACACTTCTTTGATCCAGCAGTATAGATCTGGGGACACTATCACGGTCCCAGGTACTTTCATATAGAAATGCTTCCTTTTCACGGTTTGCACTTAAAACACCAAGATCCTGAGAAGCTTTTGACCTTCAGAGTCCTTTGCAAATTGTTTCCCAGACCACCTACCTTATTAAAGCTGATTTCAAAACAAATAAAAAAAGAAGTTCCCACATACCACCTCCTGTCCTGTGGGGTGTTATATTCACTGGGGGCTTATATACATTTTAAAGCAACATTTCCACATACAGACATAGTGGTTTCCTGCTCTTAGTTATTATATGTTATTAATGTCAAAGTATGCAATTATCAAGTGATTGTTATCAGAAAACCTGCTGATTATAGCAAATTACTTCCATATCATTGAGAGTTTTGCCAGTTTTGTAACATATTATCCTCTTAAACTATTTCCCATATCTTGCAGGCACTACACTATAGGCCTGACATACGTTCTGCAAAGCAAAAAGCTCTGCACTGCTTGGGGAATCTTGATTATGTACCAATCAATGACACACTGAAGGTAACAGCAAAGGTTGGAACAGAAATTTGAGAGTCTTAGCAGTTCTAGGGCTCTTTCCCACTTCCCATTTGCAGAAAATAAAGCAGTCCTCCTCTGATGCCCTAGAATACAATAGTGGCAGACCCTGGTCCCTTTGGGGCATACATATAGAAGCACAAGAGACGTCTGTCCAGAAGTCTAGTTGCTGGAATTTTCCAAATCAAAGCCATGCTAATTCAAGGCACCCACACCACTCTCTTCTAACTAAAGAGCTGAAATCTAAATCCTCTATGGGCTAAAGCTTACCCATTCAAAGGGCAACTAGCCCTTGTGGGAGAGGGGAAGTCAGCACCCACTTTTTGTTCAAGGGTTCAACTGACTAGAAAGAATAGTGTTCTAGGACACGTGTCCAAGACCTGTAGATCCATGCCAAGGGAACTAGGCTGGCAAGTATTCCCTTGTTGTCTGTCCAGGAAAAAAGAAACAAAAAACACACACACAGGTGCCAATGCAGACAAGTAAACACGTGGAATGACATGAAGGAGGCAAAGAGCATTGATTTGTGGCAGCTCAAAATGGACAAGTGAAAGAGGCAGCAGCTACCCAGCTGCTTTTTGAATTAAGATTTATCAACACACCTACTCTCTAAATAAAGGAAGAAAATGGGACTAAACAGTTGTAACATACTGCAAACATAAGCAATCCTTCAACCAATTCTTTATACAATTGCCAAAGCTAACTTGATAATGGAAAGTCAGTCAAGAGGTGGAGAACTGACAATACAGTTTGTCTCAAAAAGGTCAAAATTAATTTATTCCACTTTGTATCAAACAAAATTTCACACAAGATCATTTTAAAGAATACTGTAATTGGAAAAATGTTTCCCTTCGAAGTATTTAAAAGGTAGCAGTGAATACAGCTGTATTCTATTCTCGCTCCAGAGAAACATAGCCAAGTCCCTAAATTCTGCTATATCATTTATAAATGTACACATGGACAGAGGTACCTAATGTTTGTTCCTGAAGTCCCAAAGTCTGGGGAACCTTGCATTAGCTTTAGATAACAGACAAGGTCAAAATCATCATGGCAAATCTCAGAAATGATGACAAATAGAAACAGAAGTTAGGTCTTCACCAGGAAGTTCTGTGTAATCTAATTAGATATATTTTAGAAATGCATAAAGTCATATCCACTTCATTTACATCATCTGCAGAGTATGATAAAGTGGAAATAGAAGTACAGAGAAAAACAGGAGAAGGATACAGCTTACAAAGAAAAAGAAAGATTTTAAAAAAGAAAAATAAAAAATAATCAAGGCAAATTCACAGCTGTCATATTTGCTGCTGCAGACTCAGTCATAAAATTTTCCAATGACATGATGCAATTCCAATCTTTCAATCTTTAAATATATAATGTTATTTCAGTTTTGACTGGGCAACAAGTCAGAATCAAAAAATAATTTTTGAATGTTCTCAATATTGTGTTTCCTCCGATACTTTCATTAAAACACAGACCAATGTAACCCTGGCCTCAGTTACATCATTACATTGCATCAATTATATCATTAAACAAATATTGGATATAACTTGAACTACAGCAATGAGGAATCAGAATAGAACAAAAAAAGCAGAGAAAAAAGTGAGTACTCCTTTTTAAAATACTGTGAATATAATTTTAATGTTCTTACAGTAAATATTAGTTAACTATCAACCAATATAGAACAAGTTAACTTTGCTGAGCTCAAATGTCTCACAAGACTCTTAACATTTCAGCAAGCTTTTTTTTTTTTTAATTCACAGAGTAAAGCACCATCTGTGTACTACTTGTGAAAGAGTGATCAAATACAAACTAAGAATTTCTACAGGTGCCACTAGTGAACTAATAAGAAAGCTAAACCTTCTAAAAAATATACGCTGTCATTTACTTCTCTCTTTTGCTTTTTCAAGGTTGAAAAGTCCTCCAAGATCACCACGTCCAACCTTCTACACAACACCTCCATGACTACTAGACCATGTCCCGAAGCACTTCATCTCCATGTTTTTTGAACATCTGCAGGGATGGTGACTCCACCACTTCCCCGGGCAGCCTGTTCCAATGCTTAACTACTCTTTCAGCAAATAAATTCTTCCTAATTTCTAATCTGAACTTCTCCTGGCGCTACTTGTGGCCATTTCCTCTTGTCCTGAATCCTGTTATTCCCTGTTTCATCCTTCTCCTGCCTTCTGATTTTGTCTGTTAGATATACTTACTTAAGGAATGACTATGGCCACTCATGATCTCAGGCAAACACTAGAAATTTTAAAAGTGCACCAGTGGTCCTAACAAAGTCAATGCAGATTTCTTTTTGGGAGAAGGAAGTTGGGAGGGATATGAAACGTCAGCTGGTGGGTAGCCTCTATAGCAGTACTTCTGCCTTTGAAGAACTTGACATGAAGACTTTCATATACCTACCTTAGGTACAATTTTTCAGTTTAAATGTCAGTCTTCACTAAAATTAGTCTTTTTCCTCTATTGTCCCTATGCTTTTTGTAATGAATATGCTCTTTTTTTGCAAGGTGTCATATACACCATTCACATACTCTTCAGGGACAAAATACTGAAAATATTGTGGGAAATCATCAAAAGCCTGGAAAGGGTTATTTTTTCATTTATTTTAAAGAAAAAGACTCAAACCTAAAACCCCATACGAATAGCAGTTTTGGTGGCTGTCTACCAAGTTGTATAGAGAGTTCAATTGTTGTCTGACTATACAAGCTTTCTATTTGTTCTTTTATTTGTTGTCCGATTAGAAAAGCTTCACATTTGTCCTATCTCTCCAAGTGCACAGTCCTGCCATTTCCCTTGGTACTAAACTGACCCCTGCTGGCATGATTTGTAGTTGTTGAAAACATCTGGATTTTTAAAAAGGTTTATAAGAATGGAAACAATTTTTTTATTATTTTTTTTTTTTTAATGACACCCAAAAGTGTGCTAATCCACCTCCTTCTACAAATCTTTATAACCCAAGAAACTCAGAATTGATTCCTGAAATGACCCAGAAAGGAGCAATCGGAGTATAGGGAGGAAAAATGAGGACAGATACGTAAGATTATGTGGCTGTTCAGCAAGTCTGGGAATATGAGATAATATTTTCTCCCCAACTTTAAAACCATATAAACTCTTGTTTTTTTTTTTTTTTTAGATTAACAATATTAATATAGTCACACATTTTTTGAAGTTGCATTATTTGAGGGTTAAAATACTTGATTTTGGGGAAGTTTAGTATAATATTAGTAGCAAGCATTGAAACTGATGGGTTTTCTTGGGAGAATTTTTTCTCTGCCAGGTTAGTTTCTCTCCAAAGACACTTTGTGGAAACTAGGAAAAGAAGCAGCCACTTGGTGAAGTAGGCTTTTACTCTGTTCTGATTTATTCCACCAGGCTCAAGGTAGATTATTATACACATATGTGCACACAAATTCCCAGTAACCTACAGGCAAGCTCTTGTATACACGTTACACACGTGTGCAAAGTGTAATTATAAAAAGCTTCAAGAATATATCTGAAACATTTGGATAGCTGGAATTGATGAAGTGTCATTTGTGCACATGTACATATTTTAGATAATGCAAAGCAGGCACTAAGTCCTGATAACCAACAATTGCTCAGGCATTTATAACATTCCCAGACTCAGGCTACAAGATGTGACCACAACCCTGTACCTGACTTTTAAAAAGACTCTTTCGCCAGACATTGTATTTGTTGCTGCTGTTATCCTTAGGTTATCACATAGGTGTTTGGACATTCTGAAACATTACCTGCTTTTAATTAACATTTAAAAATAATAAGGCTGACAACAGAAAATTAATACACACTCACACTAGGAAATGATATTATGAAATTACCAGGATGGTCTAAAATCCTACCTGAAATGAGGATTTTTTTTTTTTTTTTTTTTTTTTTAAGATGGATGGTATCAAGGCTTCGTATCTTATTGCATACATAGGAAAACAATCTGTGCTTTTTAGTCAGAAGAGAAACATCTTGGAATTGAGGTGCTCTCTATGCCTCTGTGGACATTTGTTTCCCTACAGTTTGCACCAGTTAAGTACATCCATTCACTCCCTTCTTGTGGTACTGTAGTAAAAATAAAGCTTCAAACGTAACTGTTTAAAGAAAAGGGGGAAAATCCTCTGCTGCTTTCTGGCTAAAGGACTATTCTCATCCACCATTTTGCAAGCTGCCCCAGCATACAAACTTAAATATAGTTACTTAATTATTTCTTGGCTTCTCTAATTGATAACAAATTTTTGCCGTTTCTTGAAGACTAAAAGTCACTCCTGCAGACCAAAAATGCTTTAATAGAAAACCAGAACAGCTTATTAATCTATTTAATCATTCTTTGGGAAAGCATTATTTCAAACATTCGTTTACTTTAAAGATACAGAATTCTGTTTTACATCCACAGTTCAACAATTACCAGCTTAATTCAGTTTTAATGCACTGAGGTTATCAGCCAGCCAATGCTAAATTACACATGCTTCTTCATTCAAGGGGCAAATTTTCTACTCCAAATTATGAAGCTAGCACTACTTAACATAAGTGTATCAACTCTCATATACAATTAGATCAAACATATACTACAGCAAATCACAATGTCCTGAAGGTTTCTGACTTTCCTGGGCAAATGCTGAAGTAATGGAGCATGTAAAAGTTCAGATTTGTCTGTAAACTGTGCAGAAGTACTGAACAGATCAGAAAAGTTCAGATTTACATTCTAATGACATAACACTACCTGCAAATTACCCCTATACTAAACTGGGCTGCCTAAAAATAATTGTTTCAGGGATTATATAAAGAAGCAAATCTCTTTCATGCATACTGCAGGGTTTTTTGCAATACCACAATCCACACCAATGGAGGATAGTGACAAAACCCACGAACCTCCTTAAATTGTATAATACAAGTTTGCTGCTGTCACTTAACAGCTGTAATTTTCTTCCTGCCATGTGTCAATCTCACCTCTACAAGGCAAATATTTTATATTTCTAATCATTCAAGTGAAACTGTATGTAGTGTGCTAATAAAGAAATCAGTTAAGAATAAACTAACCTGCTGTAGCTCAAGGAAAAAGTTAAAGCGGAGGGAATGCTAAATTCAAAAGAAGCTATTTCAAACAAACGAATAGGAAAAAAACAATAATAATGTCCTCCCAACTTAATTCCATGCTAAAATTTTGAACAAGCAAGGAATTACAGAGTGACCCAACAAGTAAGAGATGTGTCAACAAGAATTCTAGCTTGCATTACCATTTTTTCAATATACTCAAATACTTTTCTGCCTGTTTCTTCATCTGAACAATATGAGTAAAATGCTGAAGAACTCAATAACAGCAAATTAAACAGGAACATTCTAAAGATAAAAATAACATTTCAAATCTTTCTACAGTAAAAAACAAATTTTAATATCTTTTGCCAATGCTACGTCATCTTGCATCTTCTATTAAACTAAACTTCTACTAACTAAAATAAAAGTTAAAGACTAAATACATACATAAGAACATAGATTCATTCCTATAATAGAGCACTGACCTTCTAAATTGCAGAAACAAAATAATGCTGCTTATGACAGGAAATGCTATTTCAAGCTAGCTAGTTGAGAAAGCAAGTCCTCTCACCTATTCACTTAGCTGCATTAGAGCTTAAGCACCTTGCTAGAATAGATAAGCCTTATTCCTCGAAAAGATAAAATGTGTTCCGAAAGCAACTGCAAACTTAGGTTGCCAAACACCAACTTAAAAGCCAGGACTGCTGGCTCTGGGTTCCAGCTAATGAACCATACTCAGGGAAGAGCTTGAAGTCACTTCCATGCTAATGGTACTAGCCACAGAGACTCCTGTTTGGCTAGCTGAGAGTTTTACAGCCATGCATTCAAAGCTGTCTGCAAACACTGTACCAAAATGCTCAAAATCATCTTTTTAGAAAAGCTAATTTTGTGTAGGCTATCAAGCAATCTTGAGTCAATTATGGTTATTATTAAAAAAAGGAAAAAAAAAAGCTCTGCTTAAATATGACAAGTACTGGGTCAAATCACTTTGAAAAAATTAATTGAAGACATTTAAATACTGGGTCAGATACTTCTCAGGAAAAAAAATTAGAAGTAAAACTATACTTTCAATGCTTCCTAGCATCCTTGTGCCCTAAGCAAGTAGAGCAGTCCTCATTATACATTTGAAATAGCACTATTTGCAAACTGCATACCTTAAACACAGCTTCTTCTTGGTCTCTACTTTGGCATACATAAAAAATACAGTTATCATACAGAATTGGCAACTAAAATTCAATGTTTTGTTCTGTAACTTGTATTTACATGTTTAAAGCAATGATATATAATGACAGAACTTGTAATGAATGCCTAACTTGTGACTCGCATTTAGCCAGAAGTACTAGACCACAAGTCTGGGGGCCATAAAGAGTCTAAGAGGCCCACTGCATCTGGTTCTCTTTATGATCGAGGTCTTGCTGCTTATTTATATGTGGACTTCAGCTCAGTTTCAGATAAGGCATTTTCCTAAATTAAGATGAATATATAATTCTTCAAAAAACACAGCAATCTTCATTAAAGATGATAAGAAAGGTAGATGAATGCTGAGAAACTTGGAAACCTACCACATTAAAATATGTAAACTTTTTGCTGACAGAATTGATAAGATAGCCTAGTCAACACAAATGCCATATGTCTAGACCACTAAGTACAACCACAATTTGCACATACAGCAATCTATCTTATTCCAAACTCAGCAGACACAAAACCATTTTCGACCAGAAATAAGTCGTATTACCCAATAGGCCACACGCTGTAAAAGTTAACACAGCTACTCAACTGAATAAGGCAGCAGGATTTGCAGTTTTTATGGATGCCTACAGATTCTGTTTTAAAGTCCTTTTCAGCTTTCTCAGAGTTATAGTTTCCAAAATTGATCTGGCATGATGACTGCCACATCTCCTTTCAATATCAAAGATTAAGTCTTCAACAGACCAATTTCAATAAGGGGATCAGGTTCTAGAGGGGTTCCTTTTGTTTTCTTTCTAATGGAAGAGGCTGATCTGTGAATTCACAATTGCTGCCTGGGGAGGCTTGTTTACATTCCACAAGGACATCAGTTTGTTATTCACAATACTATCTGTAGAAATGATGCAAAAGAGACGCTAGCATATGCAAATTTGAGGAGAGCCTTTCAAAATATTCAGTTAACTGGCACATGTAGATAGCCAATATAAATTTTTAAACTGCAAGGAATGGATAAATAACATTTCTTGAAGTTCAAACAGCATCAAGATGACTACCTACACAATTTTTACTAATCTGTATGTTTGCTTTTCTTTTGCTTCAGAGCAGAAGAATGGATTTGGTAATGGAAAAAGGAAAAAGTTGTCAGCAGCTACAGATTCGAGGCTACTGAAGTTATGAGCTGTTCTCAGAGGTCCATAATTCTTCCAGATCAGTCATCTGTTGGGGCTGAAATTTTCCAAGTAGACTGTCTTGATGTAGGCTATCTTTTTTTGGGGACAGAGTAAGGAGATATGGGGGAGGTGGGGGAAGTGAAATATTTAGGCAATCTCTCAAAACATTTCTGAGGGTTACAGAAATACTTTCTTTAGCCCATAAAATAAAAAGTCTTATAATTATTTTGTTCAGTTATTGTAACACTTCTATAACAAAGTAATGACAAAATCTGTTGGAGATTTCTACAAATAATTCACCAGAACCCAAATTTATGAGTTGAAAAAAACACCACTATAAAAAATAAAAATCTCATTACCATCTTGTTAAAGCTGAACTACCTTCTAGTTTTGCTCCAGATATGCAGTAGCCTCTCAACTCCTACATGCCACTTTTGGAGTATCTGACTTTTCATGTGACCTTCCTTAATTTCCTTACCTTGTAATTTTTGAGAACGTATGAGTATGTTAAACACATTAGTGAAAAGGAGCTATTGCATTTGCCTTGGTGAATTCGTACTGATTGTGATCATTGTTAACATTCAAGCACCACTGAAAATGCACAAGAGATCATATGCTTCTGTTTATTTTCCTACTACACTTCATTGCTCAAAGATGGGAAAATTCAATCACAAAGTTTAGGTACTTGGGCTTTGCACTGGTAAAAAATAAAACTCAGTCACTTGTTAAAATCCCAAACCGCACAGATGCAGAAGATACTTCAAACTGCCAAAATTGTTCGGTTTAACTTCGGTCAATATACTCTTCAGTTTAGCAACTGCAGTAAGAATGCTGTTAAGCTCTTTTTACTTATCTGAAAGTTTTTAATTTTTTTTTTTTTAATAACAAGAAAATACTGTTATATTTTTGCCAAAAGAAACAGGACAAAAGATCGAGGAGCTCAATAAAGCAGCTGACACACATAAGACCAAGATATTGTCATTGTGGGAACACTGACAGGATTTAAATATACAGCAGCAGACCCTAGGGTCACGATACCCACTCTACCTGCAAAATTAAAAGATTTCGACCTTGACACCAAGGCAGGATGAAACCACCAGCCCCAGACGGTTGGATTCCCTGAGCAGCAAAGATAAATTGTGAAACAATCAAGAGGTGCACCAAAGAGGGGAAGTAGGAAAGGACACATGGGATCTGAATTCATAAAGACAGAACAAAGACAAGGTTCAAAGGAAGCACAGCGATTTAAAAAACGTCTCTCCTCACAGATTTTACAAGCAAAGTTCATTCTTGCACTCAAAGATGTGTTTTTTAGCTTTAAGCTTTTTCCAGCTTTCAAGCAGATATTTTCTAAGATTTGTAAACCACACTGACAGAATACACACTACAAAGCATGAAAATTTAGTAAGTGCTTTGGAAAAGGATGGCCATACATGGAAATCTACTAAGCAATCCTACCAATTCCACATGAAACCAGAAACAAGCATCTTTCCTACTTTTACCATCTATATTGTTAGAGCTACATCGTATTTATCCTCAGCTCTTACCACCTTCCCAGTTTTGTCACTTCATCTAGTATCTTTTATTGTTTTCTGCCTTTATATCACCCTCAGTCATAACCTGTAACCTGGTTAGCTGCTCTTGCTATCCACTTCTTGCACCCTATGCTCTGCTTTTTCTCTTCTCTCCTTAGCCCCTGTGCTACGCGTTTCCCCTACAACAGGCACTTGTATTTCAAATGGTCTCCTTTTTTATCCCACTCTTTTTGACCAGTGCTCTGTCACTGGCCTCTATTTCAGTGTGATATCCCCTTGCTTTGCTGCCTGACCTTCAAAAAAAAAAAAAAAGTATCCTTGCAGCTAAACACAAAAGTGTACTACAGATATAGTAGCTCATACAATCTGTTCAAAGATCAATCCAGGCAGCAACACCTTGGCAAATGTGACACTTGCTATCTTCCTTTGTACTGAAATTGCTTTGCTGTGAAAAATTTCCAGTTTCCATTTATAACATAAGCTAGCCATTCCTTAGTTTTGTCCAAACCCTCTCCTAACATAAAAGCATGGACACAAGCTTTGTGGCATGCTGAGTACAAAGACTCATTTTCCATCCCTGAGATACAGGGTGGGAAGAGAGACTGGGGAAGCTAAAGCCCACTGTGGGCAGATTCCAAAAAAAAAATACCTGAAAAGCAAAAGGTAACAAACAAAGGTTAAACAACAAACCAAGCTTATTGTTGCATTTCTTTCACAAATTTATATTACATCACTTCTAAGCCTACACTAGAATATTTTATACTTCGCTTTGGCAAAATATAGAAGGGAACATATAGTTCTGTGCCACTGTGGACTCCTTTGAATGAGAAGAAATTACAGTTATGCTGATGTAACTAATCTGAATTCCTTTTGCATGATAATAGCTGCGAAATCAACCATGCTCCTACTTCTCTTAAAAGCAAAGTTCTCGATTGCTTTCTTTTTCCTACAGTTGAGGGAGCTCCACCTCTTCCTCCTTAATTAGCGAAGAAAGAAGCGATTAAATGGAGTTTAACAAGTGGGCATGCAGGAGCAAACATAAATGGAACCTACAGTTACAGAGGAAACAGAAGCAGCACTGACATCACCAAACCTGCAGCTTTCAAATGTGTCAAGAATAAAGGAGATGCATGGAATTGTGCTCCATTCCTCAAATTTTGGTAGCATAAAAACATTCCCATTTGTAAATTCACATGCAGCCTGCACACTGGTGTATGGATGCACATACACAGACTTTCTTTAGCTACACACTTCTGGGTACTTGGAAGGAAATCATTAGGCTGCTTGCAACACTATTCTATCCATCTTTCTATTAACAACATATTTAATAAACAAGATTATGCAAGTGTTCCAATATATCAATTTTTATGAGATCCTATTATGGTCTACCTTAACTATCCAGGCTTTGCAACCTCTTATGTACATTTTCAACATTGACAAATAGCAATCTAAAATAGTTTCAGTTAACACAATCCATGAAAAGCATCCATGATTTTCAATGCAAAATTATGCCTGGACACAGTATAAAAGATTTAAATGTAAAAACTCGGAACAACCAGTCAGAAAATGCTGAAACAGGGTGAGGAGGAAAAGAAATTTTTTGTTGGCCTGAGAAGCTTAGAATTATTTCTTTGAGTTGGAAAAGCACATAGCACAATAAAGGGGAATGGAAAGAAAGAGGAAGAGAAGAGGCTACCCAGTCCTACCAGTTCACAGCCCATGAGGAACTTCTCATTTCCCTTATTACAGATATTCATCCTCAGTGCCAAGAATTCAGGCTTAATCTTTGTGATTTGACAAGCTGATGTCACTGTGGAGTCACCCTAACAAGTTAGGATACTGTGCTAGAAAGACTCAGGAATCCAGGCTTTCATATAGTCCTGGTAATTTAATCCAAACAGCTTTGATAACTATCAGGGTTTATGGCTAGTTTCAAGATAACTGATGCTTTTCTGAGCAATCAGGGTGCAACATCAGAATTTGAAAAAAAAAACCCCAACTTTTTACCACTTCTTACAGCTGACCAAAGTATGTACATGCCATCCATAATACAGACTACAAAACAAATAAGCACGATCCCATTTTTGCTAATAATCATTATTTCAGTATTCTTGTATCTAGGAAATTTAGGAAGTAAAATTCATTACATCTCAAGATGCCTATATATTGAAATAAGCCAGCAGTGTCTCAGACTGTTGGTCCAGTAACTTTATGATAAATAAATAAATTGATGTCATTCTAGCAAGACAGAGGTGATGAACAGCAGCTTCATAAAGGATGACCCCTTGCTATCAGACCAATCGCAAGAAATGCTGAACTAGTAGGATGCCGGTGGCTATGATTTTTTCAGCCACATGAAACAACCACCGCCTTCTCTTCTCAGTTGGAGAAGTGCAGCCAAGGTTCATTAACAGCGGATAAAATGAAGATTCATCAAGCAAAAGAATTCTCACTTCATCCTAGGTAATTCTTTCTGTTAAAATAGTTAACTATTACATTGTTCAGCTGGTTCACAGAATAAGGAAGGTAGTATCATAATGCAGACATTATTTTGTTACATTCTTAATGTATTATTCTGTTTTAAAATGCATACTTAATGCCTTAGCTTTTAGAATATGTAGGCCTTAGTTTTTATTAACATGGAAACATACCACCATTTACAAGTATTGTAGCATATGACACCCCACTATGGAAAATCCTTTAAGTAGAACTTAGCAGAAAAAGTCAGTGTGGGAAAAAAAAAAAAAAAAAAAAAAGGCTAGTTCTATCATTATCTTTTCACTGTAAGAGGCAAAAGTTTGCATTGCCTATTTTATATTTGCCAGCAAGTTGACATTTAGTATTTTGCTAATTCTTTCACCATCAGATAAGTTTCTTGGCTAAAAAGTGATACCTTCTCATCTTTAAATGTCAAAATTTCATTTACTTTTTTGGCTTGCAAACACTGCAGACCCATAAAATCCAACTGCAGAGGGTTGCAGAATCTCTCTAGGATTAATTATGCGTTTAATTAAATTAAAAGATTCTTCCTTACGTGACCTCCATATCAGTCCCATATGCACATTATCTCTTCTCAGGCTTGTCTCAGAGGACAACAGACTCCCCATTATAGAACTAGACTATTTTCCCTTTTGTTGCATCTGCCAAGAGGCTGTTTGGAATTTGACTGCTGCCCTTATTTATGAATTATAACTGCAGGAACAGTTGTTTGTGTGACAAATATGCTATGAATTTGAATTTTTATTGCAATGGTTATTGTAGCAAAAGAAAAGAAACACAGTAGGTTTCTGTTTTGTACTCTGTTTTTAAAGACAATTACAATCTGCCTTACAATTAATTTTTACACGTCTAAAACCAACTACTGTATTTGAATACTAAATACTGTACACATATAATTTAAAATATACACAGACACCTGCATACATATTTTATGCAAGTAGAGACACGTGCACACACCAAACTTTTTGAGAGGCTAAATATTCCTAGAAGGTATCAGCAAGCCTGAATAGATTTTTATTGGGGAAAAAGAAAAAAATACCAGTTATCCAGTGGATACAAAAAGAGGAGACAAACTGCAGGGGTGGGGAGCATCGGAAAAAAAGCAGGTTAAAAAAAAAAAAAAAAAAAAAAAACCAACAAACCTACCTAAAAATATTGTTCATTAATCACCTTCTCCAGTAGAGGCTGAAAAAAATAAACAAATTCCCAAAACTGAATGAGACAGTCTGATTAAAAGGCAAAGCACACAGTGGAAGATAAAAGCTGTAAACAACATAATGGGGTCCTTACGTGAAAGCATGTTTGCAATACAATCCTAGATAACATCCCTTTCCCTTTTTCTAAGCAGTCACAGCAGCAGCATTAGTTTCTTATGAGCCTGTCACAAAACATGAGGGACTGGAAATCAAACAACTGCACACTGATGAAACAGAAGATAGATTCCTGACATGCAGCAATCTTTCAGACCCCAGTAGTGTTTCTTAAAAGAAAACAAATGGGAACAGGTCAACTCCCTCCCACACACATCTCCTTTCCTTAATGCATCTTGATTCACATTTAGTTTTGGCTCGGCACACTTAGTTTTACCATAGGTGACTGAAAAGGAAAGGGAGAAGTGGCATCCATCTCTCTCTAAAACCTACAAAGCACATTGCATTAGCACTCTGTAGAGGTCAGAGAGGCACTGGATCATGAGAAATTATCTGCTGGTAAGTGTACTAACAGTATCAAGGATGCAGAGTGCTCCTCGGGGAAGGCCATCATCTCCCTTTCCTTAGGAAGGTATCCAAATCCACAGGAAACCTGCAGGTCCAGCACCACCAGCAGCACTGATGCAGGCTTTTGTGTGGGTTGAATGAGAGTCGGATGGTGCAGCTTCTTCCACAGACAGCAGTGAAGAGGCATGTGGTATGATCCTCAAATTTACTTTGCAAAATTGTGCTCATATTGATTAAAAATATGTCTGATACAAGGCACAGGGATGGATGAAATGCGTCACCAGTGTTTAACTTATCCAGGCAATTTCTGTTTGTAATAGGAGTGTCAGAGGAGCAGTAAGGTCAAGCAAGTTATTATTAATAAAAACTCACTGTAGAATAACTGGTCTGAATATTTCTTAATGTATTTCTCAGCTGAAAAGGTGCTCACAAGCTCATGGGCACCTCAAGAACAACTAACAGATGGTATAAATGGAACAGACGGTAATCACAAAATGATGCTCTAAAGACGAAGAAATAATGAATGTAAAAGTACTGAGTTTAAGAAATGATTCTGAAAAGCAAAGGATAAATATAATTTCTTGTACCTAAGACTTCTTAATTTCAAAATTAATTTTAAGATGGGATATAAAGCACCTGTTCCTGGAAATAAGATTTTTGGCACTATATTCAATATTCCTCATTTCAAATTCTTACTCGGGACTTCTAACATTCCTCATCCAAGCTGTCAAAGCCCAACAGCTTCCCCTGCAATGGCTATTCCTGTCCTACCAGGTGACTCATGTTTTAATCTACTGTGCTGAACAGTTGTCTAATGGAGTGGCATTTGCTCCTTATGCCATTAATTACCTCTGCATTCTGACTGAAACAGGGCAAAATCCCTATGTTTTTTCTATTACATTTATCAGTCCAGCATGCAGATGCCACCCGCGTTATTGAAAGTCTGCTTGACTGAGCACCAAAAGGCCAGATACCTTCTCCCTCCTCACAATTCTACACTGCAGGAGAGAGCATCTAATCAGGTGTCTTCCAGGAGGAAGACACTAACTACTCTGCAGTTCTTTTACTGGAAAAGCTTATCAGTTAGAAATGACACTGTGATGTGTCCTAGAAACACTTGGACTTCATTCATTCTTCAATTCACTGCCCAAGGACTCCCCTACTTGCCCTCCTGGCACTGGAAGGCATTCAGGCTAGAACCTGCCCGTATTTACCATGGGGATCAGAGACAGGCAGAAAGGAACATAAGACTTCAAGAAATATGATTTCACCCTACTACAGATTTTAAGCTCAGGATTACTGCCTTAAATCAGTTCTTATCACAGAGCAGTACTCGGTGCAAACTCTGGTGTAACAAGCTCATTTATTAGTTCCACTTTCAAAGCTAAGAGGAAGTCAGAAAGTTCTTGTATAAAAATTTATTTTTTCAGTTCAAAGGTCATTTCAATACTGAAGTGCCATCTGTTCATGCTGTAATGAAACTTTTTTTAGCATTGCATATTTTAAAATTAATGTCATTATGTGGAAAAATAACAAATACATGAAAAACAGTTGAAAATATAAATTTTAAATGCCAAGATAAATTTAAAAAATACTTTTAAAGGACTGTTTTATAGAAAAATATACAAAGAATTTTCAATCCAATTTAAAAAGTATATTTCTGATTGTGAAAATTCAGAAATTTGAGCATTTCTGAACTTGAGGTACAAAGTTCAGCTCCCACTGTGCCTGAGTTAATCTCAGATTGCAGTAGTACACTGTGGAAGGGACAGACATGGATTAGCAAAATTTTAAATAAATACATATATGGAGGGTTGGAAGAAAGCATATTACTTTTTAGTCCAGAAAAAATTAAGGGGGAAAAAAATAAAAAGTCTGACTTCTCAGAGCCATCTGGATATCTGATAGCAGGAACACAGAGCACAAGATATAGCTTGGCAATCAGGGAAAGATGATTTCAATATGATGGTGGAAGGGTAACCATACCTTCCCATTATTCATCCAAGTGATTTCCCAGGCTAATGACATTTCCTGCCAATTAAAAAAAAATGCAGCTTGTCTTTGGAGAAACCTCTGATTTCTGAAAACAGTACCATCTCTTGGAAAGCAATGTAAAAACTAGGAAATGGAGAGTTAAATGTTGTTTGTGTATTACCAGAAGTCAATCCTCTTCCTCTATAAGGTTTCCAGAGGCTCTCTGCTGGACTGTCATTGCCATGCAAATGTTACTGGATTTTACTCTATTTTGTTACAGCAATAAAAATACTTTCTTGGAAGTCATTCTAACCTTATCAGAATGCAGTGGTCATGTACTACTACACTATGAGAACTTCTTAAAGCAAAGGAAAGGTCTAAAACTATTATCAAAAAGACTTTGTAGCCTAAATCTGAAGGGTTTTTTTTCCTTTGGTAATGAAAGAACAGCCTTTTTTATTTTACAATATCTTACATTTATAGTAAAGTTTCATAATATAGCTACAAGGACATGCAAATAAGCATGTCACTTTTTAACATAAGGGAGACAAAGCAGCATCAGAAAAAAAGTAAACGTGAAGTCTTTTCTTTCTTTCCTTTTCTTTCTTTCCTTTTCTTTCTTTCCTTCCTTCTTTCTTTCCTTCCTTCTTTCTTTCCTTCCTTCTTTCTTTCCTTCCTTCTTTCTTTCCT
>JANIJG010017015.1:172313-194123 GCA_024611175.1 Megaceryle torquata
CCTTCCTTCCTTTCCTTCCTTCCTTTCCTTCCTTCCTTTCCTTCCTTCCTTCCTTTCCTTCCTTCCTTTCCTTCCTTTCCTTCCTTCCTTTCCTTCCTTTCCTTCCTTTCTTTCCTTCCTTTCCTTTCTTTCCTTTCCTTTCTTTCCTTTCTTTCCTTCTTTAACTTGAACAGTTTCTCATAATTTGCTTGTGAATACTTTTCTTTACTTCTTCCTTTATAGATTTTCACTCAAATCTATCTGATAGGTTAAAAGGCGGAAACAAATGACTAAAGTGTAACACATACACTTATTTTCATATATTCATACAGTTACAATTTACTGTTCATCCAAATTTTATTTCTAGGGCAAGTATTACTATTTTTAAAATGACCTCTGTCTGCTAAGACAGAGGAGGCCTGGTCTCACTTTTAACATGCTCATGAAATTTCACGCAGAAGCAGCATTCAACCATAGCAGAGCCAAATTACTGGAGTTCTCATTACATTCAAGCTGGTGCAAAGTCATGGTTGATATATGAGTCCGTCACTCTCAGCATTGATTTGCAGAGCTCTCTGAATGTCTCTGAGCAGTACAGTCCCCTTAAAGCATTTTTCCCTTCTCTCTGTCATACATCATAACTTGAATTGTCAAGTCTTATTTACTTTTTTTTTGTTACAGTAAAAAAAATCATCAGATAAATCATTGTTTTAGCTATGCATCTTCTCTCCATTAAAAAAAAAAAAAAAACAAAACACAACACCAAAACAAAAAATCATGGCAACTAAAAGAAGAATTAAAAAAGAGATGATACAGCAATATAAATCTCTCATGACTCATACAGAGGAATATTAAAGAAATATCACAGATATATTTTGCTAAACTGTATTAGTTAAGCACAGGCTTTCTTGTGTCCCATTATAGACATTGCTCACGTTAGCAGTATGGGGATCAAGGTCAATGAATTTTTCACTAAACACTTCATGCTCTCTAGGTTTCTTCTCTAAGACTTACACAGAGCGATTGCAACATCTGCAAGTAAAACATAAATAAATTTTTTAAAAGACTTTTTTTTTTAATTGGGTTTTAAGATACATCATCTTAAAAACCACTGGTTTATGGTATATATTCATAAATACAACATATTAAACCATACAATCATTTTTTGGCAAAAGTACAGCATGTTGATTCACATCAATAATTACTGACTTAGTAAAAGGTCCTCACTGACAGACACTGCATCAGTTTAGTTCAACTTCATCAATCTTTCAGCACTTCATGATTTTACAGTCAGGAAAAAAAAAAAAAGAAAAAAAACAGACTTAAAACCAAAGTCTTGAAGTGACACCACAGTGGTGATTTAAGTACAAGCTCATCTGGAAACATACACTGATAATTAATCCCTTGTGAGCAAAAGTTGGTTTAGTCCTATAACAAGATAATTGAAAACTGTCAATTCCACTCCAATGTAATTAAACAACATTAGATCAGTATCCAAAAATAATATTAATTTTGTAGCAGACTGGCACTTTTTATAATATCTGCCTTCACCTTGAACCTCTTGAGATTCTCTCATTATAGTGAATGCATTAGAAATCTAATTGAAAAAATGTGCTTTTCAACAGAGTTTCACTTTGTTGTTTGAAATATAGAGTAAGACCAAGTACAGACTATAATTTGCTGTCTCTGCTATATCAGGATCATTGATTGTGTTTGCTAGAAACACACAAATTAATACAGTACATATAGATTGTAATAGACTAGAAATATCAAAGTATACTTTTTATCCATAACTATGGAAATAAACTAGGATATAAAGACAATTCACATAGCTCAACAATTTTTCCTTTTCAATAGAAAGACTGTTAATGGTGAGGGGAACACACTCTTTAAATTGTCTACCAAGGACTGATTGCTGTAGCCTGTTTCTCATCCTGTAAATCCAACATTTTTCTGGTAATTTTATATGACTGGCTGCATTACATAGTTCAGAATATCCAAGTTTAGAAACAACACATTTCCTGAAACACCAACAAGAAAAGGAATGAGAATATGGAAAGAAAAATAATTGGAACTAAAATAATCATCTCTATGAAGAAGCTGGCATGGGTCCATTCTGGAGCCTCTCACAGAGAATGTAATGAAAATTCTAGAAAGTAAGGTGATAAAAAAGGAAGCTTAGAGGAAAGTCTTATCTTTTCCTCTCATTAAGGAGTCAAATGCAGATGACATGTCTATATCCATAAAGTGGTAAAGATAAGGAAGTTATTTCAGCTCTTTGGGCGAGTTCTGAATAGTTTTTGAAACCTCCAGTTTCTCCTTTTTTAACCAAAGAAGCTCATCCAACCTGATCACAAATGTATTTTCCCATAAGAAACCAATAAGGAATTCAAACACAATATCACAGTGACATCTAACTTTCCTTTCAAATTTCCTTTCCTTATGCAGGTGTTTAATTTAAATATACCTTCCATTGTACTCAGAAAGTTACCAAACCAACTTACGCCATTTAAGACTCAAAACACTAGGTAATAAAATTCAAGCTATTGTGTCATCCTAATTCTGTTTGCTTTTTGAAAATCACATACTGCTTCTCAACTATATCACATTTTTCCTACATGCCTTCTCATAAAATGCATTTAAATTCAATCATACATTTAAAAAAATATCATAATTTAAATGATAGTTCAGTGAAGTTGACTGGTAGCACACAGTAGTACTAAAAGATTGACCTGCATTATTATTTATGACTAAAAACATCAGATAACATATTTGATACAATATGCAATCTGTGGTTAAATACATATTGCCTTCCTTCATAAACATATACTTCATAAACATAAATGCAGTATTTAGACATAAACTCTGCCTCCTTTTCAGGCAGTACCTTTAGAGATATAAAGGGGTCAAGGATAAGGTTTCCAAGCTATTATCTAGCTGTTATTATTAGCTAAGTTTATAATAAAGCTTTTCTATGGGATTTTCCTCAAAATTTAAGCTGAACATAATAATAAATAAATTAATATTAAACAATAGCATTCATGTGTAGCAAGATAAGTAGACAGAAATATCATGGTTTAAACAAGTTGTAAATCCATAACTGTAAGGACTATTCATCCAACAGCTAAAGTATTAAAATTTGGTAAGAACTTTTTAATATCTTCATATTTCATTAAAAGAAATTCACAAGTTTTCTTTATGTTACTATAAATACCAAAATATTTACTTCCTCACTTGCTAAAAATTAGATCATTGAAACTGGTTAATACAGGGTAGGAAACAGCTGGAATTGCCATCTTCTAAAATATCTGAGATTCCTAGGACTACACTCAGTGTCTGCCAGAGCTCTACTCTGCACTGGCCTAAAGGAACAGTACCACTGAGCAGTAAGGCTAATTCAGTATTTTCCATTCTCAGGCATCAAGTTGTATCTCTATCTACAATCAAACAGTGCAAGAAAATGAGTAAGCATGTGATCAGTACAGCAGAACCCTGCCATAACTCAACACTTTAAATACTTGGGCAAATCCCACAGCAAGTATAAACTGTCTTAATTAAGCCTTTTTGTCCTCCCTGCTCTTTCAGACTTTCTGTGACTTCTGATCACATTTTAAGCATCCACCATTCTTCACACCCTAACTCCTAAAACATAATTTATTAGAGCACTTTTTCACCAGAAAATCTGAGGCAGGGAGGGGTTCTCATCTGTAGTTTATGAAGCAAAAAGCAAAACTGTGTACTATATAACATCATAAAATGCACTGAACACACTTTCATAATACACACTAAACTGGTCATGTCTTATAGGGACCTGATGGAACTAAGACAAGACTATTAGTACTGGAGCTCTTGCCATCAGCTGTTCAGAAGGACAAGCTGAATTAACCTGCATCCATATAACACACCAACACTTTCAAAGCAGCATTAAGTAGTGGCAAACATTTAAAAAAATAAAAAAACCCCAAACCTGTTGACATATTAACGGTTTGCAGCAAAGAGTGAACATATTTGCTCTTAGAAATTCCCAGGAGCTAGCTACAGAAAATTGCAGCCCTCATGCCCCAAAAGGACAGTGAAAAGATTTTATGCCACTCTTCAGTAATACCAGACATAACTGGTATTACTACACTGCTATTATATAATCCTCTGTTCTGTCAGACTGTCCTGTGGAAGAACAGAGGGTTGCAATCATTTCTTCAGGCTTGAAGTACATGAAATTGGAACTGTGTCTTTTCACTGGAGCTACTGGCCCCATGCATCAATACAGCCAGAAGCTGGACCAGATGCAGCTCACTAAGGCTGCTGAGGCAAAACTGAAATACCACCAAAAAAGTCAATCAAAACAATGGGAGAAGATTATTTTGGTGCTTTTGTTTGCCAGTACAATGTAATAAGAGTACGGAGCCTTTCTCTGAGGTAGAGCAATTGAGACACAGTGCCATAGCTTCTACCAAAGCAAAATTAATAGGAACAGTGGTCAGGTGACAATGAGGCAGAGAATACTGTCGCTGTTATGGACCTGATTTAATGGCTTCCCAACAGGACAGAAAGAAACTTTCCCCTACCTGGAGCACATACATGACTGGGCTTTTACAGCAGCCTGTAAGTCTATATTAAAGAGAAACCCCAGCAACAGTCCCAGTTTCAATTGATACACATGCACGTGACTTTCCTGGAGAAGAATTAAATTCTATCTCTTTTCATAAAGGTTCAAACCTAAGGGTTTAATTAATTCTTAGGACACTTCTATTCAAATGGATAGCCAGCAGTTGTAAGCAGGGAATTTTTGCCTCTTCTATTCTTACAAAGACATCTATAACAGAAGACAGTCTCAGTTATATTCATCATTATGTTTACCCGAGCCCATCGCATCAGGAATGGACTACTGTAACATAGTCCAGCCAGACCACACAAGGCCTGCTAAAAGCTGAAGCCAATGCAGAAAACAGCTGCTTACTTACATTTGCTATATGCTGGCAATGCAATAGAACTTCTCTGTATATTGGCTTCTAGGCATATATTGCTTTTCAGATGTCATTTACTATTTAAAGCTCTACAGAGGTTACCATTTGTTTACCAGCAAATATCCACCTAAAACTCTGGCTAACAGCACCCTTCTTTAAAGAAAAAGCATTAATGATCAAGTGTTTTCTATGAAATAACCTTGACTCCACCATTCACTTTCTCAGCAGGAGGCAGAGCCTGCCAATTTTACCAACAGCAAATCTGCCTATTTTATCCTTACATGGGAGGAAGTGGTGGACACAGGGCTTATTACAGAAATTGGTTAAGCATTCTTGCATAGGACTGTCAAGATTTTCCTTGGGATGTGATGTGAAGCTGTACTGTATTTGTCAAAAATTGTCTACAACTTTTGCCTCTTAAAAGAAGAATAATATCAAACATACATTCCTCAGTGATGCTCCCTTCTTGCTTCTAAAAAATACTTCCACTTCTATCAGGTCAAAAAGCTATTTTTTTACATCACCTGCATAAATTGACTGTACAGACATGGATTTATAACACAGAGACTTTTCCCAGACAATTTCATTATCAGGAAGAACATCAAAAGATTACTTATCTTCAATCATGACCTCAGCATAAATTTAGTCAGACAGACAGAAAAAATGAGGATACGGTCTTTTTTTGAACTTGTTCTATCTCCCTCTGACAGTCTCAAGTCCACAAAACAACTGTGCAGTTTCTTCATATTTAATCCTTTCTATGAAGCCAAGATTTGAAAGTTTAAAATAAGCTTTTATATAATATCCTTTTATTAAGCAGTTTTCTGAGTACCTAATACAAAGGTTTACATTTGCTGAAGTCCATGATTTGCTATCACAGTAACTGGAAAAGAAGTTACTTAAATATTTTGGAAAGTCTTAGCTGTTTTCATTTACTAGAAGTGAACATTTGACTTCATTCCAAATAAAACATTGTAGACAACATCTTTTATCTAGTTATGCAAATAAATAGCTAGATCATCTTATCTGAAGAGTTACCAAAAAAAAAACCATTTACAGAGAAAAATCTTATTATGAAAATTTTAATGTCATTTTAAAAATAGCATCTAGACCATGGCCATACATAGTACTTCTATGCCTATAGCCCCACCCCCAAAAGCTTAGCTTGCAGTTCTCCACTGTAAGACACCACCATCTTCCTACCCTACTATCACAGAGGCACCCACAAAACAAACAGCAGCCACTATCTAAAATGGCATTTTATTGCAACCAAAGTTCCCATCACTCTTTCTGACCAAACACAAGTTCTTGTTGGAAATTAACTACAGCTGGAAATTAACTACTACACAACTAATTCCTTAACCTTAAGGAAAGGTGAACCAAAATGGGCACACACTCCTAAAGGGGAAACCTCCCACACCAGAATGCCCAAGACATCAGTCACCCAAAGTGGGGGCAGGGGAGAGGGTCGAGGCTCACTCAATCCACAGAGAATCACTCAATCCATGGAAATGTCCTTGGATGGCATGTCTAAGGGGAGGGTCAAACTGCCAGGCCTACTGCTCTGGGAAGAATTAACTCCTCTGGCTCTTAGGCAGCACCTCGTTTATACCCCAGTGGAGGGTGAGCTGTGGTAATTCTGATGGGTTGAGGGCACAAGCCCAGACAAACCAGACAAGGGCAGCCCCTGAGCCTGTTTACTAAGGGGTCCACACCCTGAGGTGCCAGTTGAGCACTGGGAGGTGCAGCTTAATGGCTGAGGTGCCAAACTGCTGCAGCACACCCTGTTTGCTTTGTGTGCTTTGTCTGTTGTATTTGACAGTGACATTATCATCAGGACCAACTGGGAAATAGCTGGTGAATGATGAAATTTTTAAATACTGATTGAATATCATCTTCCGTCTGGTTTTCAAAAAATTCACCGCTCAAAGACCTAGGAACCAGCACTAATAATCCTGACACTGTTTTGCCCTGTTAAATACCAGTTTTCAGGTTATGGTAATAAAATATAATGTGGCATTACCTGGAAAAGCTGGTCCAGGTGAACCTCATGAGGTTCAACAAGAGCAAGTGCAGGGTCATGCACCTGGGCCAGAACAATCCCCACTATCAATACAGGCTGGAGGAGGAGCTGATAGAGAGCAGCCCTGCAGAAAAGGACTTGGGGGTGCTGGTAGATGAGAAGCTGGATGTGAGCAGCCAGTGTGTGCTTGCAGCCCAGAAAGCCAGTCACATCCTGGGCTGCATCAAAAGAACCGTGGCCAGCAGATTGAGAGAGGTGATTCTACCACTCTGTTCTGCTCTGACCTCACATGGAATACTGCATCCAGCTCTGGAGCCCTTAGCACAGGAAGGAACATGGACCTGATGGAATAGGTCCAGAGGAGGGACACTAAGATGGAGCACCTCTCCTACGAGGACAGGCTGAGGGAGCTGGGATTGTTCAGCCTGGAGAAGGCTCCGGGGAGACCTAATAGCCACCTTCCAGTACCTGAGGGGAGCTTACAAAAAGACTGGAGAGGGCCTGTTTACAAAGGCCTGCAGTGAAAGGACGAGGGGCAATGGTTTTAAATGAGAAAGGAATGGATTTAGATTAGAAGTACAGAGGAAGTTCTTTACCATGAGGGTGGTGGAGCACGGGAACAGGTTGCTCAGGGAGGTGGTTGAGGCCCCATCCCTGGAAACATTCAAGGTGGGGCTTGAGGGAGCTCTGAGCAACCTGCTCTAGTTGAGGATATCCCTGCTCTCAGCAGGGGGGTTGGACTAGGTGTCCTCTAGAGGTCCCTTCCAACCCAGACATTTCTATGTTTCTAAAGCAAATACAGAAAATGTGTTTAGCTGGGGTTTTTTTAAGAGCACATACACTAATATAAAAAATAAAATTTAAAAAAAAAAAATCAGACTGTTTTTATGTAATATTAACTAGTTCATAAATTTAAAAATAATTTTAAAATTACTCCACTGGGCATGTACATGATTCCTTTGAAACAACAAAATAATTTATTTTTTCACTTTCCTACAAAAAAAATCAGATGTAGATAATTTCTACCCACTGATCATAAAATCCACATGTATTTAATCAGATGCCCCCTTGCTAGCCCCATTATACTTAGTTTCTGGAGAAAAAAATATCTACAACTCCACTTACTAATGTGAACTATTACAGCTATAATCTGAAATCAGCAAAACCCATCTAAACTACTATCAGTTAAACATTTTTCACATGGTACAAAGAAAGCACATTTAAAGATTACCAGTGAATGTTACAAGGATAGAGATTTACAGTGATCACTGTAATTTCATCCCTCTGTGAAATATCCATCCTATTTAATAATGTGAGTTAATTAAAAGTTTTTTAAAGCATTTGAAATTAATAAAATTTAATTTTACTCGGTCAAGGAGTTTTTACTCTTATCCTGTGAACATGAATTCTAACAGAAGTATATCAGAATTCTCACCTTAAGTTAATTTTCCCCCTAAATCCAGTGCCAGAGGTTAACCATTGGAGTGCTGTGCACCTTTTTCCAGTACAATAATAAAATGAAACTTCATGAATCTTATACAGCAATGATATATTCAAATAAATATATTTGCAAAAAACCCTGACATTGAGAATAAGGATAACTGTTGGCTACTTTACTTGTAGGCATTTTTGTAATGAGATTCATTACATCTCAATCAATTCTGATTTCAAATCAAGATACAAAATTAAATATTACAGGGTATTTATCTTTCTGCATCACAAGACACTGATTGGAATAGGTATAAAAATAGGTAAAAGAAGCAAACAGCCTAAAGTAAGTGTGCCAATATAGTCAAAGATGGTGTTACGGTTGTGTCGCTTATAAGCAAAGCAGGCTTTGGATCGGGAAACGGTGGATCAAAGTAACCATTTCAACTCAGATTAGAATGCTTTGCTTACTAATATGGAGAAAAATCACTCTTCCATTCTTTTAAAAAGTGTTCAAAAAGACATGAGGAATTCCAGAGGTCAGCAGACAGATGATCACGTTTCTACTTTGATAGAACAGGATTAACATCATTTAAGGATGGCTACCCCAGGTGAAACCACAGGTCAACGTGCAGCACAGTATCATGTTTCTGACTGGCCAACATCAGATTCTTTGTGAAAAGGCAGAATAACAGCAGAGGCAGAGAAGGATGGTTCCACTGATAGTGGGTAGTTCCATCCCAGCACCCACCAACCTCTGCGTTAGGAATTTTCTGAGCCAAAGGCTGTATTCATCTTAAAAATGACAGTGACTTCATTTTCAAATCAGCAGATCAACAGTCACACCAGTCTAAGACATGAAAAATCTGACGCTATCATATTCCCTCAGGCCTTACCTGAGGGAATATGATAGCATCATACCTTTCAGTCTTCCAACTTCTTAAACACAACTAACAGTACAACAGCAACACAGCATTAGAAACACAAGGATGAAATGGCTCCCACAGCTCCACTCAACTTACTGAAGATGGATGAGGTAAAGATATCAGCCCAGACCAGCCAGATGGTATCTCTGATGAGGGAAAATACTCCCAAGTCCAAGGCAACAGCTGTCAGGGCAGACCTGCCAGCCCATAACTAGTCTGTATCTACCCAACATCTTGGATGCCATACATATGAATCAAAAGTAAATAAATGAAAAATCACCAAATGAAAACCATTGCTCATCCTCTTTTAGTCCTGCCCTTTCTCTTTTTCTGTCTCCTTTTTTTCCATAGCAGGTAAAGTGAGGATCAGGGTTTAGACACAGAAATGGGTTGCTGTGCTTCAGCACAGCTCAGCTACAGAAGCTCTGTACAATTCCTCCCTACCCCAAGCGTGAGGTGAAACACAGCAGCTTAATGCTCTTCAGGGAGTGCTCCCAATAGCTACAGAGCACAGCCACCACCTAGCTCACGCCTGGAAACTTGCTTGGGTGCCTGTGCCCTTACCCTGAGCTCACAGGTGGACAGCAGAGCTTCCCTTCACCCAACATGAGCTGCTCAGCAGCCTGAGAGATCTTGAAAATAACCCATGTCTTTACCAGTGCAGACTCAAAGTCCATCAAGCCTTTCAGCCTGTCTTCAAAAGTGGCCAGCAGAAGGACTTAAGGGAAGAATACATGAAGATGACAAGCAGTACTCTGGGTGAAACTTTCTTTATATGATATCTTTATATTATCACTGGTTTTTTGATTCCATGTTGTTAACCAGTGCAAATTATCACAGATTTAATAATTCCCCTGTTAGGGGAACAAAGAAACAAGAGATTAATTTTTTATTAGATTTATTCTGTACCTTACAAACCAAAATATTTTTATGTAAAAATAATTAAAAACATTCCCTAGCATTTCCGAATCTCATAAATCTCTTGGTCTGTTTGGTATAGTAACTAAGCCACGGAATATTTCCCCTTTCAAAACACTGAACTAAGTGCAAAATTTTACTCCTTTTTAAAAGTAGTTTGTTAAAACTAATGTCATAAGATCCAAAGCTCATTTACTGTGAAATGCTAGATAAAATGCCACCGTGACTGGAACTCCATCCCTTTTCTCATTGATCAGGTAACTCTCTACCTGAAGCTACTTGGAGAAGAGGAAAAGGCTACCTGCCCCTTAGTGCTCCCTTTCTTACTCCTTTTCCCTAAGTGTGTCAAATGGTTTCTTGTTTTTTCTACTCTAACCTCAAAACCAGTTAACTTTTTGCTAATTGAAATGGAAATAGAGGATGGAGGGAAATATGCAAGAGCTTATTTTTTCAAGTTCAAGATTCAGAAAACACCAATCTTTTAAATGGTAGCAGCGTTTAAAAATAACCATTAAATCATTGCATTAACATCATTAGATCACAATACACTGAGCAGTTCAGATTAATTTATATGATGTTAACAGGCCATTAGATACACCAGAACCATGATGTGAACTAGTCTTACCCCTTTCAAATTCTTTAGTAACAGCACAAGAAGAAATAGAGCCTCCCTTAACAAAATAGTATTGGCATTTAAACACCTGTCATGTTATTGACATAGTCCCTTTTTAATAGAGGCAAATAGACTTGAAAACTAATCTATCAAAATGGATTCTGTTTAATCAAAAAAGGAAAAGTTGCTATCAACAACAACATCCTTTTAAAGAAAGCCAAAAAGTCCACCAGTTTAATTTACACAGTAATTTACTGCATCTGGATTTCCAAGGGGAATCGAAATCTTGTAATTGCCCAGTAGTCACAAATAGTTTCTGCTGATAAAACTGAGCCTACAGAGAAATAACAATTGTAATAATTTTGTATTGAGATTATTCTTCCCTGCGTTTTCTAAACAAATTACAGAGAAATACTGAATGCTAAAAGGAATAAAAACATCAATGATTTAAACCTAGATCATGTCACACATGTTCAACATTTCCTGTTCTCTAGCACAGCCTCCACTGAAAGTTAATGATAGATTTTAAATTATAAAAAAGAAGAGACTCATCTATCTTTTGTGAAAACATACTTTTTAAAGGGCATAAGTAACTCCCGCTGCACATGTAAAATTCATGAGGGATTTTGCTCAAAGTTTCTGCATCACATCCTGTCTGGACTTAGCTGCTAATGCTGTCATTGCAATAGTTAGCTGATACCAAATCACAGTAAAGATAAATTGGTCACTTTTTATATCTTGTTTTATGTCCATGTACTGGGTTCTTAACACACTCACAAGGAAGGCTTACACAAAGAGTAGAAAGCAGTTACAAATATTGCTAATATTCACATGATGGATTTTCTAGGAAACCAGTAAAACTGCAAGAAGATAAATGCTGTAGTGAAACTCTTCTTTATTTTATTCTGAACCATATAAAAAGCCCCATCTTTTAAACACACTCAAATAACCTTTGGATTGACATTTCTGCTCTTTTCAATCCTTTCTACCATGTAGGAGATACTGCCTACAGATCTGTTTTGCTTGCAACAATGCTTTTTCTACAGCCAGCAAGTCCCACAGGACGCATTTCTCTAAGTGTGGTATTATCACACTCATTCAGACAGACCCAAGAGAAAATTATTTAGATCCAAAAGAAGAGAGACAGATCCTTCCTATAAGACCAGCAATACCAAAGCTGTTTATGAAGTTTTAAGTAGCACAATGACACTCCTCCTCTTCTGTGGAGGAGATTGTGAATTTCAACTAAAAAAAAATCCACCACTCAAAAACTATCAGTCTCATCATCCTAGCTGTGACTCCATGCATATCAGACAGAACTTCTGGAAAATTAGAAAAACTACTTTTAAAAGTTTAATTATTTTTTTCATTGACATTGACCTATTAATATTTTTACTCTCCATTTGCCTGGAAATAGGCAAACAACAAATACTTTTTCTATTTAATTCCAACAATCTTTTCAGCTTAGGCACTGCCAGATCCTTCTATTCAAGTCAGTTCCAAAAATCCCCCAAAGCACTCATTTATTAAAAGAATTTTATTTGAAGCATTTTGGTGTGATCAAAAGCTACTTAGCTTACAAAGGTAGGCTATTGGCAACAATGGTTTAAGCTTAATACAGGAGATAGCAGGCAAGAGGTTTGCTTCACATAAGAAGCAAACATAAAAAGTAATTGCTTCTTTTAACTTACCAACAGCAGTTCAGAAATGCATCTGAAATAATTTTTCATGGGTAAAGTCCATTAATATAAATAACTGCATAACCAAATTCTGTTTACAGAGTGACTCTTATATCACGATAGTTATAAATGGGTGAACCCAAGTTATTTAAACAGTGTATTTTCTATCCTTCATGCTTTTGCATAGAACTCTTCAAACTTATTTCCCAATTATTCAGTCAGAACCACAAAACACTCAAAAATGAAATACGTAAGAGTCAATTTAGGCAATGTTTCAACCTCTGAATGAATCAGTAAAGGAGCACATTTTCTTCTGCTGCTTTTTCTTTCATAGAAGCAGCTATCAATGATAGCTTCCTTAGCAACAAGACACAAACATGTAACATCACTGATTCAAAGACCTAACCAAGGACAGATGTCTCAAGAGAATATCAGAGCAGCCTTCTGCATTTCCAAGAATGTCTTACTTTTCTATGAATAAAAATATCCCCATAGCTAGGAAATTCAGTGGTATTCTAAAAGTAAAGCCACAATGTGTTTTCCAGTGCATCTTTCTATGTTTTAATTACAAGTTCCCACTCACCTTGAAAAAAAGAGCAGAAGCATATGTCACAGGCATATGGAAGAATCAGAGAGCAAGAATAGTTTAACAGGAGATACTTTTAAAGAAGTTTTAATCCTAAATTCTGACATACACTAGCATTTCTGTAAGATGCTGAGTGCTTTAACCAACACATCAATACTATTTTCAAAGTGCTTTCAGAGTATTCTGGCATAAAACCAAGCTTCGTGCCAATTATAACTGTGTTCGCTTAGGGATTCAAAGTTCACAGGTTCACACATACTCTTCTGTATAACCCACATGTAGACAAGTCTGGAGTGATGTGTAAGACTTCCATTTCATTTTACCTAGAAAATGCACCCTACATCAAGTAAAAACTCCAAGCAATCCTGATTTCACTTACTTGTGTTTTGCATAGCAACACATTCCAGTTACTTTTTCCAGCTTTTTATAGCTTAAGACTATGCTGTAAGATTAATTAGTAACGCTATACTAATAGCAGTGCTAATTAATTCATCCTAACCTATAGCAAAACAGTATCCAAAACATTGCTAGTGTTAATTATTCCACGCTGTACATCTCACACTGAACAAACCTGCATTGTGCTGAACATAATTCAAATATAACATCACCCAGAGCACAGAAGAGCTAAGGCAGATATATGGAGATAGCCTAACTCAGAAAGACAGAATGGCATGTGAGAGGGAGGATGCAGGCAGCTTCTTGCAACAAACCAGAGTGGGAAAAAAATCAAGTTTACTTCACCATTTTTTCCTAAGCAGCAATGAATACATTCAGTTCTTGCCCTGATTTCATGAAATGAGCGATGGGACTCCCAGTGATTGCATCTCAAGTTATTGGAATCCCAACACACAAGGTTCAACATAAGGCTACATGGTGGGAACCGATATCCAAGTCAAACAGCATATACATGCCTGGGCCCATGGTCTGGGGACAGCCATGTGCTTTGGCACAAAGCAGGGCAAGGTCACTGAAGGCCAGATGCAGCTGGAAGTTTTGCCTTCCAACACGACAGCCCTCCAGCAGCACAGAAGCACCTGCTCCAGGACACCACACAGAAGGCATCAGTGGACTCCCTAACCATGTCTGTATTTAGCATGAGGAGTTTGAGAAGATCGGTATCTATAAATGAGAAGATCAATATTACACTAGAAATGCAGGAAATGAATGAGCCGCAGTGGTGAAACATGAAGCAGATGGCTGAACAGCATGCCCTAGCATATGAGACTTGAGGGTGGTCCTCAGGGAAGTTGGATTCCGAACCCTAAGTTGGGGAGTTTGGAGAACTCCTGAATATGCACGTAGTACATTAACATTCATAGTAGTAGCCTCTGTTCCTTGACTTTTGTCAAGAAAAGGCTATACTCAATTCTGAGGAGGAGAAAGCCTGTACAGGTATAATCCAGCCTGCTAAAGCTAGTCTTCATGAAGTAAATTTTTTGAATGCATGGGAAAAAGCAGAGGTTGCAGAAATCACTCCTACCTCTCAAAATTCAGAGAGTAAGTCAAGTGGAATGACAACCTAATCTGCAATCTGAGCCAGAATGGTAGATAAATATCACTATGCTAAGTTATCTTTGAGGTTTACAAATCTTTCAGGTATTCTGGGTATAAAAATAGAGTGGTTTTCTTTTCATTTAGACTTAGTGGAGATGAGCAAAGCAGACTACTTAAATCTAGTTACAGTTTTCAAAAGGACCAAATGGAACTTTGTAGGATCCCATGGTCAGATATTTTACTGTATCTTTGTTACTGATAACTCAGCTTTACTTGGGGCAATAAATCAAAGCAACTGCGCCTTATTATTCCAAATTCCGCTGTTCAGCATTACATTAATTTAATCAACATCATTTGCTTACAGGGGGCTAGAAACTGTCATCACTCTTGAACCTCCTGCAATTTCTCTGTGAAATCTTGCTTCTAAAGAGTGGCAAGAGTATTGACACGCTAAAGACTTCTCATCTGCTGAGTGATGAGTACTTCTGTTAGTAGCACTGTAATGACAGGTTAAGGAGGATGGAGAAAATTTTACTGGCCTAAAAGAGTTGTTCCTTTTTCTGCTGTAAAGAACTAATACAATTAACATCTCCCCACTGAAACTGTGGGAGATGTACAACAAATACCCACTGAAAAGATTAGACACCAGAAGAAAACTTGCCAAACAGCAACTACACAGCTTATTTCATATCACTACATGAAAATAAGTCATTAAATGAGACCCAAGGAGACTCCTAATCACTAATACTAATTACAGAATTAGCATCAGCCAATAGAGCATTCCCCACTTAATCCTAACTGAACTAAATATCAATTGCCAAAGAAAAACAGAATGTGACACACTCCTATCTTCACATCTTGGACAGCTGAGTGTGAGACCTGTGGAATTAAACAGTTCAGGAGAAGGCAGTAAATAAATACAAATTATTGTTATTATATGCTTGCTTGATCCAACAAGCTTGATGCAATAACCTTCACCTTATTTCTGCCTATGCACCATCCCTCCCTTCCAGCCCAGCTATGCAAAAATATGGTCCAAGGATATCCTCCTCCAACTACACACTCACAATAAAACTTCAATCAAGTGTGTATCAGCAAGGCAGAGCAATTAAAAGCATATTGTGACATAATATTCACAACTTCCCAATTCCCCTTACATATATACAGGTTAACATTAGTAAAATAGCTACTACAAAATATGATCAACTACACATGCGAGTAGGAAACCCACCAGCCTTCTCTCCCCTCATCAGCCACATTTCTCACACTTAGGCACATTCACTTACATTTCTACAAATATCTAGATCACCATCCCAAACAATCAAGAGATGCTCTGTCAGCAAAAAACTGTGCTCAAATGTTGCCTCAAAGTTAACTGGAAAACACCATGTTCTCCCTTAATGACTGTGCGTGGTTTTCTCTTTCTTTGCCTTTCTCAAGACTCCACATCCCTCTCATCTTGTCAATCTACAACATTTACATAGCAGTAAAAAGTGTTACTCGAAAACACACAGCTATGCATCTACTGGATTGATTAGTTTGTTTCTAATGTGGGCAGCTTTGCCAGCATAATTTATATTCATTTGGTTGTGGTGCAATTCCTTGATTATCAAGATACAGACTTAAAAATATATATATATAGCTGGCAGCAACATGCTTGGAAAGCAGATGCGCATATGCTTGCTCTTCTCCCAAACAGTATGCTGCTACATGGCCAAAAATCTCCCACTAAAAACATACTATTCACAGCTCTGGACACTCCCAGGTCCTTCAATTCACTCTCCCAGCAGAACCATACCAATAGATCACAGTTTCTTCCATAATATACAAGTTACCAGATACATCTCTATTATTTTTGGTAGGGTTTCTCTATATTTACAAAATTTGCGTGGTTCCAGAGAAACATTATCTCTCTAGTCTTGTAACCACATCCAGATTTGCTTTTGTCTTTCTGACACAAGAACATGTATTATGATTCATTACCTACTGACACCACCTGTAGCAGCAGGGGCCATTGTGAGACATCGGCAAATCTATCTAAATTCAGCTGCTTCCAAAAAGATGCGAGTATTGTGAATAAGAACCATTAACGTTGTATGGGATATTGCTGTTGCAGATTATTTTTTGCATATTACAAGGACAGTTAAATAAATAAAAGATAGGAAGCATATCCATTAATGTCTTCATTAACCCAAGAAGTCTTTTAGAGAGCTGTGTAACATTCATTAACCATGCTGAAGATGACGAAAATCTTGCTGTAATTCTCAGCAGCTACTGTTAATTGATCTCAATGATATCCTTTTTACTGGAGATAAATACACTTATTACTGTTTTAACTAAGAGGTGCAAGAATCTTAAGACAAAAAACTAAATTCTTCTCTTGGTCATTCCTGTCATCAGTCAGCTGTGGAATCACACTAGTTACATCATCCAGGTAGTGGTACAAATTTTGGTCCTGAGTGCCAATCTGACACTGGCAAACTGACAGTATGAGGGCAAACTGGTGAAGTGATGCACTGTGCTTTACCACTGGAGCTTGTTTTCAGAATTGTGGCTTTTCTGTCAAATGAACTGGAACTTACATCAAAAGTTACTAGTTGACTGTCTGATATGTCTAAAAAGTTAATTTAATGAAAAAAAGAACCAACAAATTGCTATGGAACAAGAAACAATGATCTTGTATAATTAAGACAGCAAAAGTTGTCGGACTTACCATCTGTCATTGGTTCAAATCCACTACAATAATTCCAAAACTATCATTATATTTTCAAGACAAGCTGCTTTTTCAGCCAATATATAAACTTTTCATAAAACTATTGGCATACTTCTCTGCAGTTGATACATGCAGCATTAATTATAAAATTGTAGGGAAGTGAAATCAATCATTTAGAGAGATGTTAATTCCAGATTCATGTCATTTTAAGTGTCACCAGTGTGATGAGTTTTGTCTCAAGCTAAAAAAAAAAACAAAAAAAAAAAACCAAAAAAAAACCACTACACCACATAAAAACTTTTTTTTAAAGTTGGAAGTTTAAAAGCGAAAATAAGTAATTCTATGTTTTACAAGAGTTTCTAACTATCTAGCCAGTTTATGGAATTTTACTCCATACTCTGTAAAGTATAAAAGCAAACGTGACTCTTCAAAAGATTAGACAGCACAAATGCACGCAGTGCAAGTTACTGTTTTAAATACAGATTTTTTTTATTAATTTGAGTACAAGCTTATTCAGTAAGGCTGAAATGACTACAGAATGAGAATCATCAGCATTACTTAGTCTATATAATTTCTGCATTGCAGAGGAAATTAATGTTACAGACAGCAATTTGTGCACCTCACTCCTTTCTTTAACATCTTCCCAGGCTAGAGGCCCAAAAAGGTAAGAGATTTTTCACTCGTATACAGAATGAACATTAACTAAACCAGTAGGCTGATACTACACCATTTCTACCTCTATTTGTAGCAATACATAACCACATCCTATCTGTTTACGAGTGTAAACAACTCTGACTTCAGTGATCATGTGATGCACAGAATGATCCATTAATGAGTGAGTGTCCAATTCCTTGAAACCTTGACTTTGATGGCAATGGAAGAAGAAAGATGACACAGACAAAGCCCAAGGTTCACTGACAGACTGAAAAATATTTTTGTGGAATGGGAAATGGAAGGGAGTTTTAATCCTGCAGTTTCTCTATTTTAAACAAGAAAAATATCCTCAAATTTCCAAAAGTGACTATAGAAGTCTTAGTAACAGCCCACAATTACTTTAAATTCAAAGGGGAGATATGTTCAAATCCACCATCTGCAGTATCAACGACATTAGAGACTAGCTGAGCACACACATTTAGAACTTCAAAAAGTGCCCATCCAGCACAGGAAGTTTCAAAGGATCTGTAAGAAATGCAATTAATTGATGGTTATAGGTGGGAAAAATCTAGTCAATATTTAGACAATCAAGAAGAAAGGGGTGGGTATTAATTAAAAAAAAAATCACTAAGGCAAATCAGTTGAGCTCCTAAAGGAAATATTCCTGGATCTAACTCTGCCTGCCAATCAACATCTAACTACCTGAGGATATCATGGGAACTTCCAGGGCAGGTGCTTAGGGAGATGCAAGCAATAAAGCTATGACAAACCATTGTGCTCATCATTCACAGAGTTCTTGCATCTTCCTCCACAATATCTACTGCCAGCCACTATTACAGAATAGCTGTGCCCACCATTATGCCAAGAAACTGTCTGGAATCATCAACTTCAGGTTGGTATGGTACAAGCTAAGTGATCTCAAGCCAGCTCACTGTGTATCAGCACTACAACCACTTTGAGACTGCTGCCTACCCATACTACAATGCAGGACAGTGGATCAGGTAGACTGTGATCCTGACCCAGTATGGCTATTGTTTCTTTCTCCATCTCATTTCCACAACAAACTTAGGAGTAGTTTTAACAAAACAGGACACATCAAAAAAAATATTTTGTATCACAACTACATCATTAATAAATGAAAAATCTATATACTGGGGAACAGGGAAAGAACACACTTTTAAGGGCTATATTTCATGTAGATAGGTATCATTTATTTGACATCCACTGAAATGCCTACACGGGATGGAAGTTGTCTCACCTTCTGTTGGTATTAAACTGTAACAGCTATTTAGCTCTATGGGATACCTTAGACAGTTACCCTCATTTTCAGAAAGGCTCTGAAGCAGCTGAAATAAGAGCAAGTCAACAGTAACACCACAAATACAGAGCTCCCCATCCTGTATTCAAAGAGCATGGTATTTTTCAACATACTATCAATCTACTCCAATGCCATTCTGAAAGGAAAACAATTCTTAGCTTTTTCATCTATTAAACATGTTAAACAAGTCTCAGAGCTGATTAATAATCCTACCACACAGATTTCTAGCTTTGCTCACAGCCAAAACAAACAAGCAAAAATGCTTTAAGCAACCCCACTGCAGGTCATCCTAAAGACAAAACAGTTTCTTGCCAACAGCATTACAAACAGTTATCTGGCTTATCCTCCTCAATTAGAGGCTTTTAAAATTGCTGATAGAGGATGTGTTTTTCATTTACTACTTAGATCTTTCCTAAATGTCTCCATGACCTTCTTTCATGCTGGCTTTTCCTAAACATAGAAGGTGCCTCACACCACATATTTTTTTTATGCATGTACTACAATTGCCACAACCACTAAAGCTTTTTATCATTACTGTTTCCAGTTCACTTCCATAACAGTGCCAGAAGAGAGACAGATGTATATCGCATGTTGGAGACCATTACCTTTTCAAGCACTGCGTTTTGTGGATACTCTCTCAGCAGCATTAGGCAAAGTAATGGTAATTAAGTCCCTGGATCCCTTTCAGTTCTGCACAGCACTATCACAGCTCTAGACCTAAATGGGGGCAGGGGGGATTTAAAGTGATTGTTGCAAAGTAGCCTACACTACTGTTTCTCCACACTCTTTCCCCGTCATTACTTCCAAATTAGCATGACAGGAAAAGGATCAACTGAACAAGAAGTATACACACTTCTCCTCAGCTCAAGGTAGTAACTTTCCTAGAAACTTAGGCTTTTCAATCAGGCTTTTTCAATTAACTTCCCTAAAAAAAAAAAAAAAAAGTGTTCCCTTCCTACACCCCATCCCCACGCTCAATGAACAAAGCTTTCTTTGCTACCACATGCAACCGAATTATTACAAGTTCTACCCAATCATCCCTTGTTTTTAGAGCTCTTTTACCTCATTTTCTACACCTGGTGTTTGTTATGCTACAGACAGTTTGTAGAACAGATGGTGCACACAATAATTGAGGGCACACAAATTATAACAGAAGATCAGTTTCAAGTATTGTAGTCTTAACAGTCTTCACTGAACCAAGCTCTGTTAGCATAAAGCTTATATTTTAATTGTAACCACATTGCTCTAATTTAAAATCAGATGGGATGGCTAAAGTCTTGTTTTGTGGTCTGGTACAATATCCTATTGCTCTTGAAGGTAACTATTGTGCCTAAAAATTAAGATAATTGCTGTGGAAAATTATCCTCCCAGATGATAATTCAATGGAGAAATAACAGTCAATAACTAAACCTGAAAAATCACATTAGACAAACATACATTCCTGTAAAGATGCAACTTTCCTTTCATGATGTAGAGACATTAGTCATCTTGGACCGTTTATCACCATCATTCTAGAGTATTGCTGTAACATTACTTCACATTTCATTACTTTTTTTTCTGTTTTTTTCTTTAATTGCTATTTACACCTTTTCTTCCAAAGCTGATGCACAGGGGTTGCTACTTCCTCTGCTATCTTGACTAAGAATGAACACATAGCTAATCAAAGATAGTGAAGATCTTAACAGCAGTATAGAACTACTTCTGAAAAACTAAAAAGATATGACCTAAGACATAAGCTCTTATTCACAACTGCTCCTATTCCAATTGTCTTTGGACTTATAGTTACGTTGTGGAACAAGCAGCAGAGTGTGGCTATTACACTGTGTGGTAAGAGTGATGTGATTTAGTTCTGATTGTCTTATAGACCTCTCATGAAAAAAATAGCTATATGACCCATTCCCTGTTAGCCTGAATTTTCTTCCTTAGAAATAATATTAGTCTACTACACAAGAAAACTATAAAGAATTATTGCTAAATCTTCTTCAAGGTCTTCTTGAGCCTTATCAGAAGCACTATGCATGTGAAAAAGCATTACTGAAATGTAATAAACATTCTGAAATCATAGTCAGAGATAAATGAAAACCAAGAAGGTCAACTTCAGATTTTCTACTTACTCTACTCTTTCAAGAATAGCAGAATGGATAGGAGAACAAGGGATACCAGGCAGACAACACTGTGATCTCGAACCAAGTAAATGAATTGTTAAATAGCCCAAAGACCTTCCCTACCTTTCCTTGCTACAAAACAACCCCCTGACTTCTTTCCCCTCTCTGTTTTGGGTCTGACTGAGATGGAGTTAATCTTCCCCACAGCAGCCCTCCCAGTGCTGTGCATCGAGAGGTGGAAAGGTGCTGCTGGGCAGGGCTCACACAGCACCAAAGCCGTTTTTTCAACATTCCCCACCACAGGGGGATGAGGTGGATAAGATCTTGGGAGGAGACACAACCAGGACAGCTGACCCAAACTGACCAAAGGGGTATTCCATACCATATGACATCAGCTCAACAATAAAAGC
>JANIJG010017015.1:194223-207941 GCA_024611175.1 Megaceryle torquata
GTAAATCAAGTTACAGTCTACAAAGCCTTTAAAACACAAAAAGAAAGAAAGAATTACAGCCCAGCTTACCCCAACAGCACATTTTGCATTGGGGTTCTCTTCCCTGAAAGATATTCTAGGCTCCTTTGTTCGAAGAGGAGGACTAACTGATCGTCCTGGAGATGCAGATGGAGTTGCGATGGGTGTTGTGCGAAGGCTGGATCTGAGAATAGACTGAGGAGTAAACCCAGGAAAACCAGAAGCAGATGTGGCCAAAATTTTAGCTCTCTATGAAAAGAAATGAAAACAACTTAAAACCACCCGAATCTTAAAAATAGAAGAACTTACTTGTCAAAAGTAGAAGTTTACATTACAAACTGTATTTATACCAGCAGAAAGGACATTTTAGTCTCTGCATTGCTTTTCTTCCAAAAGTATGAAAGTCTAATGATAAAACTCCCAGCTTTTTTTTTTTTATATGGGTTTTTTTTGCTGCTAATGTTACTTTTCAGTTAATTTCCTCAAGAAACAAGGATACAGCATCTCTCAAAAGGGAGAGCCACCCTGCAGAAGGTCTGGATAGGTTGGAAGAGTGGGCTAAGCAGGAAGCTTATGATGTTCAACAAGGACAAGTATAACGCCTTGCACCTGGGCAAACATAACTGACGTCAGCAGCACAGGCTGGGATCCACTAAACTGGAGAGCAGATCTGTGGAAACAGATCTGTGGGTCCTCATGGAAAACAAACTCACTGTCAGTGAACAGTGTGTTGTGGCAGCAAAAAAAGCCAACAGGAAGCTGGGATGCACCAACAAGGGCATCACCAGCAGGGATAAAGAAGTCTACTCAGCACTTGTCAGGTGACACCTGAAATACTGTTTTCAGTTTTGGTCCTCATACACAGAAAAGATGTGGACAGGCTCAGAGAGAGTCCACAGAAGGGGCACAAAGATCACCAAAAGATTGGGAAGCTGTCATCTGAGGAAAGGCTGAGAGAACTAGGTTTGTTGAGCCTTGAGAAAAGGGAGCTAACGGGAGAACTTATTACCACATTCCAGTAAAGGAGTGGCTACAAAGCAGATGGAGACTCCCAACAACAATGAACCATTATTCTAATCTCCCCCAGGGAAGTGCTGAAGTCCCCAACATTGTCTACATTTAATATTCAGGTGGACAGGGTGCTGGACCATCTTATCTTCTCTGGGCCATGCTTTTCCCAAGGAAGGATGGATCAGATGATCCTTGAGGTCCCTTCCAACCTGCCATTCTATGATTCTGTGATCTTGTCTGCACTGTTATCTCCCATCCCAGTCACATTTGACATTTCTACATTGCCTTTCTAAAACAGATCAACTTCCAGCGCTATCCCAGATACAGTGACTGAAAACACTGCCATGTAAAATGGCCATCAGCAAAGCAACAGTTTATTTTTTCCACTAATTAATCAATCTGTGCATGTACTGGGTCTGACTGAGCTGGAGTTAATCTTCCCCACAGCAGCCCTCCCAGTGCTATGCTTTGCCTTGAGAGCTGGAAAGGTGCTGATAACACACCCATGTTGTGGTTACTGCTGGGCAGGGCTCACACAGCACCAAGGCTGTTTTTTCAACATTCCCCACCACAGTAGGATGGGGTGGATAAGATCTTGGGAGGGGACACAACCAGGACAGCTGACCCAAACTGACCAAAGGGGTATTCCATACCATATGACATCAGCTCAACAATAAAAGCTAGGAAAGGGGGGGCGGCATTGGCTTGTCCTCCAGAGCAATGCTGGAAAAGGGGCCACACATGTCCTGCTGATAGGAAGTAGAGAATAAATTTTGTTTTCTTTTGCTTCTCTGTGTGAGGCCTTGCTTTGCTTTTCATTAAACTGCTTTTGTCTTAACCTATGAGTTTCATCTGATTTTCTTCCCCCTGGTCCACCTGAGAGGAGGGTGGATGGGAGTGATAGAGCAGCTTGGTGGACACCTGGTGTCCAGCCAAGGTCAAGCCGCCACGCCGTAGTTACAAATTATCACCTTTCTTCAAAAGAGCTAAGATTCAGAATAAAAAATATGCCAGAAATTATCTGTATGATGGTCTTGTTCTAGTGCTGTACTCAACTCCAGGAGCTGAGCTCTGCCCAGTAGCAGACACTCCCTCATCCAGGCTTCTGCAAGGCCATCTACCAAACCAAAGGGAGATGATTTGGCAGGAAAACATGCAGACACCAAAATCTTTCTGATGTCTGAGTTACGGGATTATCACCAAAAAAAGTGAGCTTAAAATGCCGAAGTCAAAGTATGTAAACAATAAAATCCAATATTCAACTAAATTCTGGCTGCTTGCTATGCTGCATGAACCAATGCTTAGTTTTCTGCAGATACATTTAACTTTTCCCGTTTCCTTTGGTTTTATGTACTGCTAAAGCAGAGGCTAACCTTAGCTTATTCCCTTCTTGCTAGATAAGACAGCTCCAGAGAATGAACAATAACTGCAAGGAAAGTGAGTATTCATGTCCTTTGAAAACAAATATGAAGGTCTAGCAGAATGAGTTTTGTTATGCTCCTGTGGAATATACTGGAACAAGTACAGAAAAACTATCCTGAAAATATTTAGGCAGTATCTGAGCACACTATTTCTGGTGATTCCAAGTCAGTTCTTAACAACTGCGTGAAGCCTACAATGGCTTAAAAATACATACAGAGAAAACAGGAGAGAAGACACACCATGTCCATATTCCCACTTGTTTTATTTTCCAATTCTTAAAGACACTCAGGAAAAAAGTGATACTCTCTGAAGCAAGCAAACCAGAATTTAAACTATTTGGGCAATCTATCAGAACTCTGATCATTGCCCCACATTGGGCACCAATAAATCTGTCATGGTTTAGGGTCAGGGTGGCCCCTTAGACCTATAACAGATGCTCTCTGTTACACCCCTTCGTCCCCAGTGTGGACAAGGAAGGGAATAAGGAAGAGAGACTTACCTATCAGAAAAGGAAACTAGAACAGCTTTAATGAAAATGAAAATAATAAAAATAGATCATATAAAAATATATATAAAACCAGTATCGAACCCAACCCCCCTGATGGTAATTGCATCACCGTCACCACTGATGCTGTGGAGCAGGCACCAGGGGAGTCCCAGACTGGGCCCCGCAGTAGACGGGAGCTGTGTTCAGGAGCTGGATCCTGGTACTGGATTCAGGAACACACCGACTGGGATTGAAGGCAGAACAGAGTCCTCCTTGGATGCTCCGAGGAAGGAACCAAAAGAGGACCCAAGCCAAGCCAAGCAAAGCTGGCAAAGCAGTCCAGAACGGGAGAAGAGGAAGGGAAAGACCCTCCAGGTCCCTCTGCTTTATATTGAATATGATGTCTATGGGCTGGAATACCTCACTGGTCAGTTTGGGGTCACCTGCCCCATCTGCTCCTCCCTGCAGGTGTGGCCTTTCACTTTCCTGCACTCCCCAGTGTGGTACCCAAGATCCAGCAGTGGCCTTGGTCTGCACACCAATCCTTGGTAGTAATTCTGACCATGGGGTGTTATCACTGCCAGCAGCAGACACTGCCTGTGCAAACAGGCTGCTGACTTCAGAAAGTGCAGTTAGAAGAACTGAGCTGAAAAGTAAAGCCAGTGAACTGATTTTGTTCTGTTCTCACGCAAACCAGGACACCACCAAATAAAATTTCATCAATAGAAATACTAAATCAATACCACTTTAGGAAAAGGAAAAAAAAATTACAAATCTAATGTAATAGACTTAAATATCATCTGAGAAAAAGGTTTAGATATAGTTTGATAAGAATATACCCCTACGACTCAAACATTAAAAAGTGAAGAAGATTGACATAAAAACACAACTGTATGTTCAGAACCTCAGCTTAACCACTGTTGTTTCAGGTGTAATAATGAACTGAAATTGCAAGACTTCATACATTATAGGTCAAAAAAAAAAAAAAGCATGAAACTGTTTTTGCCAAATAGTTTCCTGGACCATGACTAAAAATAAATTGGTCATTACTAGACTGGTCTTCGGTTTACCATAAACACACAAGTTTGCACAAGACAGGGTAGCAATGTACCTTAGGTCTGAATTACACAAAGAGCAATGACAGAGAAACACAGTCAACCACAGTCAAACTGCTGCCATGTTAGTTAAAATTAACTGCCACTGGATTTTACCTGACTGTTATTTAATGATAGAGGTTGCATATATATATATATTACTACTGTTATAAATGTGAGAATCTAAAATTAGATCTTTAAAATGGCTACCATTTTATCTAACATCAAAACCTCTTCTTTTTTTTACTGATTACAAAAAAAAGTTTTCAGACAATATCAAAATGCTCAGAAAGTCACTTCTGTCACAGTATGAGTAGTTGCAATTCTGTACAAGACACCAAGTCTATATTTGGTCTAAAAAAAGGTCTTTTTAGGACTGATTCCAGTCAGTGGAGTCACTCACAGTTTTACAGTCAACATGGTAGATAACAATATCATTCAATGTCTCTCTTATGTGGTTCTGTCTGCTATTAGGAAAAGAACCATACATGTACACAAAAAAAAAAAAATTCTTTATCCCACATCCATTAACTGTCTCAAAAGATTCTAGGACACTTCCTCACACATGTAAGTTAAAGCTGAAGAAAAAAAAGCAAGGACTGATTTTATCTCAAGGTTATGGAAACATCATTAAACCATAAAACTATGGTGTCAAAAATTTATCTTGACATTAGAAAATGTCTCTGTGGAGTTAAAGCCTTATCACGTAATTAACTGCAGATAATTCTGTTTAATACCGAGGATCAGAATTTAAAAACAGTCACAACCTTGATAAATGGCATGTTAAATAAACTGGAGCTTCTGAAGAGTGATCAGATAGCAAGAATGAAAAAATACAACTTCACTCAAAGGACAGTTGATACAAAAGCAATATAGTAAGGACAGGGCAACACTGTGAAAAAGGAAGGCACATTACCCTTCAGAATCACCTCCCAGCTGATATTTTCCACAGGTCTTAGGCAAACTAAAAATACACTGGGGTGAAATTTTGTTCCCGTGGAAAGAAATGGCAAAACTTTCTTTGATTTTCAATATGACGTTTCCATAAGTTTGTATTCAAGGAGACTCTCTGCCCATTGAATGTCACAAGCAAGTGAATAAAAGTATAATTAATTTTCACAAAGACAAGACCAGTGGCCAGCAGAGAAGGAGAGTTTAATAAAAGAGCTTCTGAGAAGATCTTTTGACCTAAATCAGGCTGGGAATTTTCCAAGAGCTATCTGCTATTTAGTAATCTCACTGCAGGACTGTTTTTCTCTTTTGTCTGTCTGTCTGCTTATTTTCCTTCTTGAGGATCCAGCATCAAACAGAATTTTAAAAAAATGACCTTTGACTTGATCTTTTTGTGGCATGCAATGAAAGAACTAATCCAAAAAAGTTCAATGTTAGAATAAGCACCTACTGAACTTGAAAGGAATGTTGGAAGAGGTTGGGAAAACAAGATTACATCTTGAAGTCATGTATCGGTAGTATTTCTTTATTCTATGACCACACAGAAAAGCCATCACAGCTGGTCTTTTTTAAAGTTACACTACAGAGAAGAGACCTCTTAAGTCTTATCAGAGATTTTACAGTTGCAAAGCCTTAAATTTTACCTGCTGGGAATAAGCATCTCTATATAGTTTAATGGAAAAAATAAAAAATAAAAAAATTTTTAAAAGGGCATTTTTTTTTCTATTGACATTCATCTTATCTTTCCAAAAACATTCTACAGGAATGGCAGAAAATGCCTGCTGCTATCTCACTAAGAATGGGGGCATATTAAAATAATATTTTTATATAATGCCATAATTCGTAATACACTCATCAACAATCAAATTGGGAAGGCTATAAAACACCACATGGAATAGTGGAGTGACACAGAGCTTTCCAAAAAGCATTGTGCTTCTTGACAGAACTCTAAACAAGATATTAATTATACTCACAAGTAAAGCATATGGGTATATTTAGTCAACAGCTCCTTTCTTCCAATTAACTCACCTGTTCAGTCAGATTCTTCTGTCCCTTCTGTCAATTCTTTTTATTATTATTGATAAACACCTGTACCATGACAGGTGTCATTGGCTCTCCATTTTCCTAGGGCATATTATCACACAGATGCAGTAACATGACCAAAAGAAGAAAATGAAACCTACTTTAATGGACTGAGCACCTCTGAATTTTCAGAAGAAAAAAAAAAAGTAACAATTTTAAAACTTGGTACTTTGGAGTGTATTGAATATGGTAGGGACAAATTCAGAGTCAACATAAGGAACACATTCAGTTAGAAATAGCTTTGTGATAACAAAACTACAGTGGGACAAATGTTGTCATTAACGGGAGCATTCCTAGTTCTCATTAACAGGATTTGGAGCTGGGAAGTATGGGTGTATTTAAGCCTGTGTGGTTTTTCAGGGAAAATTGCAACTTTATATTACAGCACTCTAATCACCAATTTAAAAAAAAAAAAAAAACCAACTAGAAAAACAACAGTTGATTATATTCTCCTTCTGTCCATAACAAAATAAAAAGATTCCATGATTGCTCAATTGCCTTTAAACTTGTTTGGTTTTTAATGCAACTTCCCCCCCTCCAAGAGCTTTAACATGATAATTTAAAAAGGGTAAAGAAAAAATATTCTCTGGTTGCTGCTTTAATTTTGAACTATTATGATTATATAAAAGCTATTCTGCTTAAATACTGTCTGAAGAGAAAAAATAAATAGTTTGAGTTCACTTCATCATATATCACATTCTGGATGTATGTACTGAACTCTCACTCAAAAACAAATCATGAACCCAAGGAAAGGATAATTTATGAGTTGTCAGGCAATCCCATTTTAACACTCACTTTTGTGAAGATCTGAAAAAAGTCAATTTCAGGTGGCAAGGGAGATGCATCCTGGATCTCTGTTTTCAAATACAGTTGCAATGTCTCTGCAAGTTCCCTGAGGCCATCCTTCATTTCTTCACTTAACTGTTCAATATCTTAAGGGAAAGGTAAAAAAAATATACCATGTCATAAACAGAAGCTTTCACCAACATTTTGAAAATGTCCAATTGCAGCCTTAGAGGGTAGACATATCCAGTCCCAGAATTAATGTTGACAGACAGCAATTTTGACAGAGGGCAGACATTTGTCATTTTTTTTGTTACAGCTACCTATCAACACACAGAAGAGTTTATCAGGTTGCTACTGCCAAATCATATGAATACAATGGTGAGTTAAAGATCAAAAGCCGATAGACAGAGCAGATGTGTAAGCAGATGTAAGACATTATATATGAAAATTAGGCATCTGGGTCTGTAACATTTAAAACATGCGAGAAAGTTTATGCAGCAGCACCTTCCTCTTTGCAGCAGCACTTATTTTTATACTGTATTCTCTATAGATGTGTCAGAAACACTTTATGGTAGCAGATCAAAAGGGAAAGTGTTTTAGATACAAAGGTAGTTTTGTACACAGCAGCTGGAAAAATGGAATGGAAAATGGAGAATATGACGCAAATATCACTTTATTAAATACTAAAGCACCATTACTCTGCTTCAGGATTCTTATCCATAAAGCATGAAACACAGTACCATTTTCTAGTGAACTGATCATGCATGCATCAGGTCAGTGATAACATGGAAAGTGAAACTCAGCTACCCCAGAAAGTTCAGTGCCTGATTACCTGCTTTACATTTCCTTTTTCCCATCAGTTAGCACAAAATGATTAAGGTCTAAATAGAAAATGTAAAGGTGAACAGTTTCAAGTCTATAATAAAAGGCTAAGAGGATTATAATACACTAATTTCATCTCTGCATAATAGTGAATTGTTATTTTAAATATCTATCCTTAATGGGAATGGAAATAACCTTTTACCAAGAAAGGATCTTCCCCATACTTTAGATCCAAGCTTGTTAGCCTCCTGGAAGGACAATTCAAGATCTGAGTTCCTCTTTAAACCTAACTCCCTGTCACCCACCTACAAAGAGGATGCAATTAAAGCAGATGTCACTGTGTTTCGTTAAATAGTTGTCTAGTGTGTACGATATTTGGACTTCTCTGCTCTGTCCCACATGCCATCCCTCTGCTTGAAAGTACTGGGTATTTTGTCAGTTGTAAATTGGCTATCATGGCGTTTCCATTTCAAACACACCATTACTTTAATAATCTCCTATGAACTACATCTGGCAAAGCACTAAACACTGGCTTACAAAAACGGCCAGTACCCACAGTTATCTACTGGCCAGGAGTTTTCCAGTGGAAGCAACAACAATTTGCTTCTCACCTGCTATGGGTTTCCTTATTTGCAAACTCTTTGGTTATGTTTAGACTTTCTCTGGAAGCACTGAGGGCCTCCATGCATAGCTGAATAATGCAGTCCTACGAGTACACTGTATTATGGCAAATTTATCCCTCTCTTCTTACTACAGACAGCTCAAGAAGCATCTCGTTACCTATCATATATTGTTCCATTTCAGCATAAAGTAACACTTTCCAAGTTCTGCTCCATTCCAATGGTCTGTCATTGCAGCTGAAATGTCATCTACAAGCTATGCCTGATGTGACTCTAGAACATGCTTAGCAAGCAATGGCACCTGAGGGATCTTAAGGGTGGCCTGTCCCTACTAGGGCTGGAGAACAAGCAACATGCTCTCCCAGAACAATCAGATTCATCTCCTCGCTAATTTTGAACCAGTTAGTACTAAGAATCCTGAGGTATGCCCTTCCATCCCTGGCACAAAGCCTATTTAACAAAAGTATTTGCCTTTTTAGAGCTATGCACAGCATAGATGGATGCTACCAATGTGCATCTTAACAGTGTGGATGTTTGAGGGTGATTTTGCAAGCCTGAATAAATGTACGTTAGAAATACGGACGTGTGTGCATTACAATGTATAGAAATCTCCAGTACAGAAAAGTATCATAGATATGAGGACTGTATCTTCACAAAAAGCAGCAAACGTTCAGGCTGGAAAATTCAAGTTTAAAAAAAAAAGAATTTACAATCACAAACATACACTTACATTTATTATATAATATTCCTCTGAAACGAAAGATGATTTTTCCTTCAAATATAATTTTTCCAAGACATCACATCATTCACCTTAAACTACCTCACATACATTGCAAAATGTATTATGACAAAGAAGGGAAGACATAATCGCTTCACTATTAGAAAATAAAACACCTTTAGAACAGAGAAGAGGAATCATGTAAGCAGCATGGTTTAAATGCAGTTTAAGACAGATGTGAACAAGAATAATGAATCCAACTGGAACTTCAGACAGAACTGGCAGCAATGGGAGCAGAATGCAATTATCCACATTGGAATCTGTCCAGGACAACAGAGCTAATGATCCCAGCAAAAAGTCCCATGGGATATTTAATGGCAAAAAATCAAGATCTGTTTTTCACAGCATATCAAGAAGCCAAGCAAAATGAAATTTCTGAATGTTTCATTTTGTGTTTTTTAGAAACTTTTTTCAATTGTGTGAGAACCCTGATGCGGGAGAGAAAATGCTATAAAAGGCCTGTGGCAAGTTTTATAAATAAGGCATGGGGATTTAATTATGCAGCTCTGATTTCAATACAAGTAAAATAGCAAAAACTCTGCCCATAGTACAGCACACACTCTTTTTTGCATACCAAATCTTGATAAGTGAAAGCAAAGTTGATTTCTGAATTACTGTAACAGATAGTAAGGCTGTAGAATCATGTAAGCAATTGCCTTATAATAAATGAGAACTAGCAAAAGTAAAAATGCACAGATATCCCTCCTACTTAACCTGAATTTAAGGGTACACAATGAACTTGAATAGAACTTTATAAAGAGCTAGATGCCTCCACATATTTGGGGTTTTTTAATATAGGTATTATATATTCTATTAGAAAATTATTATTATTATTAGTGTATCAGACTTTATATGCTTTTATTCAGTTTATATTTGGAAATGCTGATCCTACTTCAGATACTCATCTAATTCCTTATAAATATTTGTTACATGATTTGAGAATGTCCATGGTAGAAAATCCTGATCACAGAATCACAGAATATTCATGGTTGGAAAGGACCTCCTAGATCACTGAGTCCAACCACACCCATAAAAAATGTTATGTTTTCACTTACTGAAATGCATTGCCTCTGTCTCTTCAAATTTGTTAACTTAAGGTATTTTGCCCTTGCAGTTTGGGAGAAGGCGGCAGAATGTCAGGATTAGTTATTGTATTTTTATGTTTATGTGTTTATTATTTCTACTTAACTATATCAATATATCAATCTGTTTTACAGCAAAAGCTCTGAATAACACTAAAAAAAAATTAAGGTAATCAAAATATTCACATTACCCTTTAAGCAAGACGCAAGAAAGAACTAGGGATGTTTTTCTTTCTTTGTAAGTCTTTAACCTTTAAGCTACTGCAAAAAAAAGTTTTTTTCTGGGAAAAAACCATTTTCTATTTCAACAACAGCTCTGCTGAGATAATAATGAGCACCCTTTCCTACTCAAGCTGTTGAAACTTGCAAAACCACAATACCAATACCTGCTTGATTTTATCTTTTTTTCCTGCATTAAAAAGTCATGTAGAAAACGGACATACATATATCCCTTATAAATTTTAGATAACTCTCCTTTTCCTGGAGGTTATGTTGAAGCATTACACAATAGTACATAAATACTAAAAAAAAAGAGCATGTTTTTTTCCTTGATCTTTGAAAAACCTGTTCTTCCCCACAGAGGTTTTAGTGGTTTTGTCTTTGATTCTCTTATTCTACAGAGCAGACCTTTAGAAGGCAAATTGCAAGAAAATCAGATGGTCTTTCTGTAAAGCAGAACTTGAAGCATTTCCTGCAATGTGGTTGGCAATTACTTACTTGACTGAAGGTCAGAAAAAGAGTAGAGTCTCTCAGAAATGCATACTGGTTTTCTAAGCTGTAACGAAAACCAGATAATTAACACTTACAAAGCATGGTTTATGTTGAAAACACACTACAAGATTGATTATTCAATGCAATATATCTGTAAGATAATTAGGTAAGGCTAACAGCATCAACATAAATCTGGTCATTCTATACTTTCTGCAAACGATTTTGGTATAAAAATACCAAATTTTTCTGGGTGTTGTAACACTTTCTACTTTTTTTTTTACTGCAGCAGCTTACCCTTAGTAATTTACTTTGGCTTTTCACACTAACAGTCTCAGATTACATGTAACTATAATTAATGCACAATATAGTTAGGTACGTATTTGCCCTTTAAAAAACAATCATGCACACACTCTTCCAAACAATGTATAAATTAAGATATTAAATCATATTTTATCACCTCAGGCCACAACAAATGCACACATTTTTATCCAAGGCAAACAGCATCAGGGCAGATTTGGAAAAAAAAGAAAAGGGGCAAATCCTTTTTGATTTACAATCCCACACAGTCATAAACTGCTTAACCTAACAGAAAATTTAGTTCACATAAATTAATCAAGCCGTGGGAATGTCAAACATCCAGGACTTCCAAGAGAGTTTAGAAAAATAACAAGTGTAATTGAGATTAAGAGAACCCAACATTGAAAGTATGGCATCATGCCTTCTAAAGGGAGGGCTAGCTAGGTCCTTACCACTCATCCAAACACAGCTGAGTGAGGTTCCCAGTGACACTAATGGAAAAGCACCAATAACTTCAATAGTATCAAAGGAAAAAAAAACAAAAAACAAACTATCCCTCTGTGTTTTCCTTCTAGGGAGAAGTAAGTTTAGAATGCTACCACACAGTCATTGGAAGAGAAAGTTGGTAAACAGGTCCCTTGAGCTTAATTATGTCCATTTTAACATCTCTTGATTCTTTCAACTTTTCTGCAAATTAATCAGAAATCTTTTGTAATGCAATATGCTGTTCAATTTTGTTCAGCAATCCCAGTCACTTCAGCTACCCAGCTCTTAATTACATTAAAAATGTAGAGTGAAAAAAGTATTTATCTGAATCTGCTACACTGAATAAATCTAAAAGAATGTCACTTACTAGTTTAAAAACAATCCTTCCAGCAAGTCTTACAGAGTCTGGAGGATAATTGGGCACGATGCTCTTAAGACACTTGCATTCCTTCTTGTGGTCCAGCCAAGCTCCTTTCTAATGGGATTTTTTAAAAGGAAAAGAAAGAAAAAACTGCATGTTATTTTACATAACTTTTAGATAGACAGATAGATACATACATACATACATACACACATATACTTATTCTACATATACGTACAGTTATTTATATGCACAATTATTTATATGCACACAACAAACATGCTCAGCCTCACCATGGGCTGGACCTGGGGATCCAAAACCACAACAGAACCACAGCCAGCGTTGAGCCAGGCTGGGAGAACAGCTACAGAGCCAAAAGTCAGCTTCAAAGGACCAGGAAGAGGACCTCCCTTGGTACTGATGTCCACAGCCTCCAACACAAGCAACCTCAGATGCTGACTGTCAAAGAAACAGCAGCACACACACTTTACTAGCAGAGTCTAAGACTGCAGCTATAATTGAAGTGTTGTGGAAAGGAATAAACTGTGTTATCCACTCAAACCAACCCCAAAATTCATTCCCTACTCTAATGTAATTAATTGTGTAATGGATACTATGGACACTGGAGCTACAGCAATGCATGTTCAGGACACAATAGTATCACTGCTACACTACCCACAATTTAACCTTACTTTTAAGAAAACCTAAAAGGAACACAAACTAAAAACTGTACAGTCAAGTTCCCAGTCCAGTTCCTCACCAATACAAACCTTACTTCAGTTTGCTTCATGCTGCCGACAACGTAGCTCATTGGGGCAAAAAGAGATGGAGCTCTATACTTCACAGGATGGGGGAGGACTAGAAAGGATGCTAAAATTTTATCTACTCAATTCTACCAATGTATACAACACTCCAGGTAAGTGTTCACTCAGCATTCAAGATCACAGAAGCCTTCAGTCTATCCACTCCACCAAAATGCAGCTGCTCTAAAGCAATGGTCAAGTTTTCCATGCTGCAAAAACTGTCCCCAAAGATCCCTGAGCTGATGAAGCATTAATGTCCATGGCTGGGAGAACTGACAGTGGTATTTTCACAGTTCATATCAGGAATGGTTGCTGTAGTCAAAATTTACCAAAAGAGAAGATGGGGGGGGAAACCACCACACCTTAGCTACTTGATACTTGTACTATCTGAACTGTCAACTTTTGTTTCACAAGCCACTTTTATTAGAGTAGTAGACAAAGGCTAACATTTCCATAGCAGAGAAAAAATAGGATGACAAGGTGAGTAAAAATTCCTATATTGAAATAGGTGGTCTTTTTTTTTCCCCCTTCATTTCCCCTTCCCTGCTTCCCCCAAATCAGTGTAGAAGAGCTACAAGAATGAGACTTCAGCTAGAGAAACATCTTGAAAGAGACAGTAAATTTCTGATCATCTAGTTTTTTGCTTTCTGTCTTTACAAATTCTGTTTATTATTTACAAAAACTCCAATCCCTTCTCATTAATCTAAAACATATTTACACATTTTTTTTACTTATTCACAGTACATGTTTGAAGCCACTCAGACATTTCAAATATTTTTTAAAAGTTAAAAAAACAGGGCACAACAAAAAATTGCTATGATAACCACAACACAGAATAACCAAGGGCTTCTAAAGGTGACATTTTCTCATAGGTATGCAGTAAGAAAAAAAAAATACAAACTCAGA
>JANIJG010017015.1:208233-226094 GCA_024611175.1 Megaceryle torquata
AATATATAGAAATTACATGTTCAGGAATAATTTTTTTTTAAAAAGAAATAGGGAATGGCAGTAATATGTGCAAGTGGACATCACACCTGTAGACACTGACTTGCAAGTTATAAAGATGACGAAGGGTCTCACTGAATTTTTTTCTTAAGCTGCATTGAAGTGGGGGAATTGTTTCAGGTGATTAGGTTTCAGTACCAGTAGCATTTATCCTATATTTATTCAGCATTTCTCCCTGCCTCCACACCCCCCCAACTTTGGCTTACAGATAATAAATAAATTGGACTTTGTTTCTTTCAGATACATGGAAGAGTTGTGATTTCATTTCCTTTATCCTTAACTCTACAAGGGGAAAAAATGACAGTAAGAAGTCATTAATCCAAATACAGTTAGTGTCACATGCTGTCCAACAAATAAAAGTTAAGTATCTATCACTGAACAGAATTATTCTTGTCTAGAAGAAACAAGGTCAAGCTTGTAAATGTCCAGACATCATTCTGTGTAACATAATTATATTGGTATTTTTATCCCCCTTAAACTAAAATTGTTCTTTGGAGTAAGCCTTTATCTGTCAATTTTTTTTCCCCAATGTAAATGTTGCACAGAATTTTAAACATGCTAGAGGTGACATCAAAATGATTAATAGCTTACCCAACCAATAAAGCCCTAATGAGATGAAATATGCAGTACCACATCGCATAATATGCCACATTTCTTTGAGATGTGCTCCCACTTGAGAAGAACAGTTCAAACACACTCCTTCTGCAAAGCAGCGCTTCAGCCGAAAGCGATGACAAAAAGGATTTAGTCCTAGTCCTCTGCAGAAGGAGCACTGGAATGGGGACTGCCATTCACTTCCAGCTGGCCAGGGAAAGGGAGAAAAGCTCCAAATCCATTAAGTATAATTAGATTCAACAGTATTTCTTCTCTCTACCAATACAACAAGGATACAGATTACAAAACAATATGAGACCATGAAGGTTTGTGACTCTGGAGAGACCTTTTAAAGTTGATCTCTAATAACACTTACTGGTGGGCTTGTATTAGTCCCACAGTTCTCTATGGGAGGTTTTCTTAACTCTGTGTATCCTGGCTTTCAGTCAAGGTTTTTATATCCCATATCAGCATGAGTAGAAATACTACAGTGCAGAGGTATGGCCACCTGGTACAATCCTTCTCCCTCCTGGCCAGGGAAGGTCTTCCAATTTTGCAACAGGCTGGGGTTCCACCCTCCCCTCCCCCCGTTAGAAATGAGCACCAGCAGAAAGAGGCAAAGAAAGACAAGTAAATAGTGCAGGGCAATACCCAGCCCTCCTCCTCCAGGCTTCATTACACTTAGGGACTCGGAAAGAATACCTTTCTTTTTTCTCCTCCCAGACCACAGTCTTTCATTCATGCTCAGTGTATCCCAAATGCAATTCCTCAGGTATTACCCCAGTGAAAAGGGTCAGCACCCACATGACTTAGGAATGAAGCATTTAGCTGTCTACTGGTGGCAGATTGAGAGCCCGCCCCCCCAAACCAGCACCACACAAACACCAGTGCATCAGTATGTTTCACTGGACAGCCCAGACCCAGGATCACAGGCTGCTGGCTCAAGACAGAGGCAGAGACCCCTCACATCTGCCTGCTGCACTTTGCATATTTTTAACTTGAGCTGTTTTGCCAGAGTGCAACCATTCTCTCACAGACATATGCTAGCTATCCTTGTCTCTCAACAGTCCCTAACCCTATGAAAGATGCTAAACCAATGTTTATGAAATGCAGATTTCCCTTGCCTCCTGTGCAGAATAAAAAATAATCACAAAAAAAACCAAAAAAAAACCCAAAAAAACCAAAAACACCAAACAACAAACCACACACCAAAAAAACCCACAACCACACAACACCAAGCTTCCTGAAGATTAACATGCTAATGAAAAGCAGTTAAAGACTAGAGCTCATTTTTAAAAAATAGTCAGTGGGATATTTTTCCATTGGAAGGTTTTTATCTGTTAAAAAGATGCCATTTGTAATTTACAATGGATTGTACAAAACTTTTATATGTCTTCTTTTTTATTCCCTTTTTTTTTTTTTTCCTTCCTTTTCTTTTTAATTAAGTCATTTCAGTAATATATGACAATGGCACATTCTTAATTCTGCCTGAAATGACTCTCCCACTTGTCAGGGATTATCATTTAAACCACTGGTCCCCAATCGATGAGATGCACCCAGTTAATAAACATTGTCAAGGGATATCACAGCAGTGGTTACTAGGAACATCAGACATGGTAACTGTGTTTGGAGGGACACTCAGACTATATAACACTGTTAGAAGGCAGCTCCAGGAAATTAGTGCTAAAATTGAGAAGCGTCAGAGAGGCAAAAGTCAATGAGGTTCAACTGGGAAAAGAAAAAAAAAAAGAAAAAAAAAGTTTATATATGTGGGCATTCTGAAATCAGAATCAAGTATATCTCCTTAAAGGGTAACAGTTCTTACTGTAGTAAGTTCCAAAAGGGAAACATCCTTCAAAAGACCATTTCTTCCCCTGTAGGTTAGCCTGAAGACAGTTTTGCTTAACCACTTCACATTTTAAATGAAATAAATTTGCATCTTCTAAAATGGCTCATTTTGGTATATCTTAACATAAAAATCCCCTGCTGCATTTACTTTGGAGTTTCCTTCACAGAGTCCACCTTCATCCTAAACCTAGTTCAGCCACTCATATTAATATCTTTTTTATTTTTAAGTTAAATTTTTATATTCATTCTGATGTGATTTAATTTATTAACCAGAAAACTCCATAAAGCTGACAGTATTTAAATCTAAGATACATGTTTTGAGTTGTAGAATTCAACTAACACATCAAAAATAACCAAATCATTCCGCAACTGTAAACTGCAAATCCAAACACCCAATTTCCATTTCAAAGTTATCTGTATTTATAAAACCAAAATAGTCGTGCCGATATTTATTTTAGTAAAATGTACAACTGCCATTTCATTTAATTCCCTGCTATTTATTTTGTCTGACAATTAATTTGATTAGAAGTGCACATATTAATGAATTGCACTAAAGCCACAGAGGCCAAGTAGAGCACAAAGCCTTTGGCTTGGCCAATGACAGCTTTGCTAACAGCTGATATAAAAACCAGAGCTGCACAGTAGCTTATCTAGCTTACCAAAAAAAATATGAATATTCATATGAAAATATGAATCCCCAACAGCAAACAGATCTGGCTGGTCTCAGTTTTATCAGAATCATCTGCCCTGAGCCATCAATCCCAATGAATTCACTATTTTGACTAGCAAATAACATTTTTTCCAGTTATTCTCAATTGCTACTTAACATCATGGGATATCATATAGTGTTAATTCAATATTATTTTGATATTAACAATTCAAGATATTATATAACAGTAAATAAACAGCATTTTAAGTGCAGTTTACTTTTAGCAGCAGCAGCCTGTCTCACTGAAATCAATACGTACTGGATGGCTATGGATGGCTTCTAGCCCACGAACCCTAGAGCTGAAAGCACAAAGCAAAGATAGCTGAGATGGCTTCAGGCTATTCAGTGTGAATCCTTCAAGCATCTTCAATGGGGCTTCCTCCTTGGGGAAAGCTACTGTTTCTTACCTTCATTGCTACTGCACCTAAATTTGAATAGGGTATTGCATTACACCTTGCAGATTTGCTTGTGCAGATCAGTGACAGCACAGTCTCATTTCATGTTAGAGACTTGCCAATAGAAGCTTTACCAATGACTGTCCTGGCAGATACTGGTTTTAAACTTAACTTGTAAATACCCTGGGGTTTTATATTCTTCACAGTCATGTTTTCCTTATGATCTCCCATAATAAATCCACCTGTGGCATTCTCGATGCTACAGTAAGCACCCGATGTACATTGCACACAAATGCCACACAGTGAATGAAAATTTCTTCCATTCCCCCTCCAGATGTTCTATTCCCAAAAAGGAGGGCCTTCTGCCATGTTGAGAACACTGCAGATTATACTAAGGCAGTATTGTTTATAGAAGCAGAATATGTGAAAAGATACTTTGAATGTCAAGGATTTAAGTTAAATTGATACACATTTACCAGAATATCACTACTACTCTGTTTCAACCATTAGTTGGTGTGGAATAATGACTGGAGGTGACTTAAAAATTAAAATCATATTAAGGGTACAGCACTGTTCACACATTAAGGAAAGGTATAACATCAGAGAAACTTTCAGGGTAGAATGCAACTGGCATGCAAGGAATCCATTTCACAACAGGTCCCTAGGCAACCCTGCTTGCATGAAGCACGGGGAGTGGAGTGAAGATTCCATGGCCAGACCCTGTGAGATTACAGCAGAGATGGGACCTTGATGGTACTACAGAACTGATGCCTGTTTGATGCAGTTTTTGTCAAAGTACTGTCCTTTGTGTGAACTGCTCATCATAATGTACCAAAACACACCTCCATCCCAAGGTGCAACCATGCCTTTACTGAGTTTGCAAAAGCAAAGCGAGAAAAATTTACACCAATTATAATAAAGGTATTTATGAGCCATTCAAGCTCCACTTTGAAGATAAAAAACCATTATAAAAATGGTTTAATTAAGGGGGGACATCAGGGAAGACATCATCTTGGACAAGTCAGGGCAGATAGTTTCTCTGATCTGACTCCTGGGCTCAGTTGATGGGTTGAACCTCGCTTCCTGCACCCCACAGGGATGCCTTTGGGTAATATCCGGACTTTCCGAGTATATCCCCAGAAAACTTAGAAATTTTACTGAGCTGCTCTTTAGTGTAACACATTTGGTATACCTACACATGCTTTGCAGACAATTAATTTATTGCTGGCAATCCACAAGAACTTGTTCTTAATAAACTGCACTATTCATGCTGCTGGTTGCAGAAGTTTTCTCACTGGGCACCATCAGCTCCTTACTGGGTTCATGAGACCATGAAGCGTGACTAGAGTCAGGGAGTGCAGTGCACTGTTACTGAATCCAGAGCTGTGAGAATTCAGATACACTGAACATGACTGGACTAATAGTGCCACTGAACATCACTCAGAATCTAAACCTAGCTGCCCCCAGCCCCTCTGATATCCAAGGATCAGCTGGAACGCAAGGGGGTTTATTTTCTTCCAAATTACTTTACCCTTTTCACATGACAGTTTGTCATATTCATTTTTATCTATTTAGGGAAAAAACAAGCAAACAAAAAAACACCACCACAAAATAAACACCACAAGCCAGAAATCACAATACAAAGCTACGAAGAATCATTCAAAAATTCAAGGATTCTGTAAAATGACCCTCATGGTTCAAATCTCTCTTGTTTGGTTCTCTGCTGTAAAAACACTCAAATAAAACAAGGCAGCATGTTTACACACTGTCCATAAGTACAAATAAGAAATTGCAGTGTGGAGGTATGACAATGTGCACAATGCATGGAAACCCTGTAAATAAAGTATTGCAAGGCTCATCTTCTTCAGCCCTTTATAGGTGTTATTTTTCATCTTACCTGACAAGATTTACCACAGTATTTAGCAACCTTGCACTGAGAGCATCTGGACAGACGTTCAGTACTGTTTAGGAAAAAAAAAAAAAAAATCAGTTATTAATACAAATAAAGCTTTGTATTTATCCTCCTTACATAACTAGTAATTTTCAAACATTCCAAGGCAAGAAAAATATCTGGAAAAGAGTAGTCAAAAAATACACTGTTACACAGGAAAGAATTCTGCATGGTTACATCCAAACCTATATTGACAATCCATTACTTGTGACTCGGTACATCCAAGGCTACTTTGGATCAACAGTTAAGATATCAATTTTTTTTTTTATCTTTGCCATGTAGCTATAATCCTTAGGAGTTTGATTTTGTAGATAACATCATAGTTGGAGCTGTGCAATACTGCTATTGATCTATTTATTATCTATTTTGAGTCTTGTCTTAAGCAAACATCACTGTCTTAAGCAAGACCTTGCTGTGAACCTGCAGTCATGACATCAAATTATAACCTTATAATGGAGTCTAAAGTAGACATGTCAGCAGAAATTTGTATTCCAAGAAAATACTTCTGACTGGTGGACAATTTCACTCCAGGGGTACGTGGGGTGTGTGGTATTGGCACAGAATTAAAATCTAGAAGGATAAAAACTAGAAGGATAACTACCAGATAAAAACTAGAAGGATAACTACCAGAACTATACATCATAATCTGAAGGTTAAAAGCATCTCCTGACTCCACTACCATTCTCTGATGCGTAGTTTACAATTTTATGAGTTAAGAAAATCCCATTCAAGTTCTGTAAATTTTTAGACACTAAGGAAATATTAAATGTGAAAGCATACACACAGCAAATCCTACACCTCAAAAATGTAAGTTCAATTAGAGATCTACTTCAGAGGAGTAGAAACAAGACATAGATTTTGAGACTGCTCTCCCCTCTTATTTTCCTGTAGAAAATAGTGACCACGTTGCATTATTCGCCTAACACTGGAAAGTTTTCACTTTGATTTCTTAACATGCAAAGTTACTTATGTGCTTTATGGGCATTCATTAGGCTGGGAAAACAGTATTTTTTATTGTTACAGCTGAAGACAGGAGAGTTGTATTACAGACACAACAATGAACTACACTGTATGGACAGCATAATCCTTATGGCTTCCCCATAGACTTCCTCCTGGCCATCCCTCTGGCCTTAACCAAGCACAGCACCTGACTGGGCACCACTTCCCTTGTCATCTGTGTACAGCTGAACACAGCTCAGTGACACCCAAGAAACTGTCACCATGAGGTACTCCTCAGTAACCCCTTCTCCATGCTTCTGCAAGGGAAGGAAGAGGGTATGTGTCAGTCAAGCCACTCTCCCCCTCTGAAGGCAATTTTAGTAATCTTTGCATTGCTATAGTGCTTTATATAGTGCTTTAACTATCTCAAGTCTTGTTATACAGTTAATTCAGCCTTCCAATTTCACTTGGAGAAAACTAAGCATCTAACGCAGTCCATTTTGAACTGAGAAGGCAAGTTTAAATCATCAAATGAAGGGCCTTTCTTTGACATATTCCAGGTGTCTGTACTTCAGTACTAGATATGCTCTTTTCACTCACACTCCTAACAGATACAACTGAACCAAGGTGTAATTCTCTGTCTCTGCTGACACAAAAAAAAAAACCTCCTCTGCTCTCATGTACAATCTTGAAGCGGAATATCATATACTCAGATTCCCATCTCAACTGCTTTATGACATCTCTTTTCTTTCACTTACAGCACTCAGTTGTTCCAAATTTTTAATTATGGGTTACTTCGAAATGGTAGAATGCTCTCCAAATGTCACATTTAAAAAAAGACAGCACCAGCGTGCCCACAAACTTCAGCCTAGAACTTTGGGATGATAAATTCAGCCAATCAAAACTCTTAGGAGTAACGGCACAACATCAGAAATACTATGGAGAATCCTGCAGCACAAACCAGACTCTTCTTTCCCTCAAGCCCCAAAAGTGGAGAAAGTATTTTGCTGATATATTGAAGTATTGCTATGTTGGAATTATTAAAAATGACAGCTTATGTGCTATCTTAGGACTCTTGTAAGTATATGGGGAGTTTGGATAGCTGCACTGGTCAAAGATTAAGATGAAAGTTCTGCACAGATCATTACTATTAACTAACAATCTTTTAATTACTACTGTATAACAATCACTATTTTGTTCCACATTACTTTGTAGGCATTCCTGCTAACTACCAGGAGAAAAATGAAACCGAAACATTTCGGATAGAAGCACATGTTTTGCTAGTGCCTTCTTTACTTTCCTACCTGCAAAACCAGCCCTGAAGATTGAAAAAACTAGCAACTGTTGGATTCCTATAAACAGATTTTAAGATATTGTACATGCACAGCAGGTTTTTGATTTTAAGATGCAATGCCTGAGGATGATTCAGAATTAAAAATAAGTGTGAAATCTGCATTTTACCACCTGGGGAGTGGCTTCATTTTCCAAGTTGAGCAATGACACAACTTTAGCCAGCCTGTGATAGAAGAGCACATATTTCTCATTCTAAATTAGAAACTCATATGACAGTAATTTTGGGAAGAAATGCACTTTGGTGGATTAATTACTGTAGTCAAAAAAAAAAAAAAACCAAAACTCAAAAAAAAAAGAGAAATTATGTTTGGATCTGCTCATTGATTTGGATATCAGAAGTCAATATATAAATACATGTTCATAAGCTAGAGATACAATTTTTTTCACCACCAAGACAAGTTCTGACACATCTTTTAATACTAAGTACCACACTGTGACAAGGATATAAAAGAATCATTTATAAGAAATCCATATCTTTCTAGGTATTTCACAATTGTCAGGATAGATTAAAACTTTTCTTTAGGTAGACCTTTCAAAATACTGAAAGAAGACACTACAAGAACTTTAACTTTTTTAGCTATCACTTTATTACCTTTAGAGTCTTACAGTGAACCATTCACAACATCACATTACCACTAAAAAACTGTTCTACTAACATAGAACAAAAAAAGAACCTAGAACCTTGGTTTGCTGTTCATCTCCCTACAAGCACAGCCACAGCCCTCAAGACAGTCACCCTGCATGATATCCCTCTTGCTCTTTATAGTCTGCTTTATATTACATGGCTGTACAGCATCACAGAGAGGAGCTTTCAGCCTCTCTGTTTCTAGATACTTTCTTGTATTCAATAGTCTACAGCCAGGCTAGCAGCCTCTATCAAACTTCTCTTTATCATTATGTAGTATTATCTGAATGACTAAGTGCTCACCCTACTGCAGAATTTTGAAGGCAAACTTTCTCATTCTAAATCCTGTCCATCACAACATAGTAAAGAGTTAGGAGTTTGATAACAAGAGCATTTGAAACCTTGGAACCATACACAGCAAAATACTAAAAAGGCTCAGCAGCAAGTAAAACACAGATTCCCAAAGCAGAACAATTATAACTTTCTGGAGACAGAATGTAAATGAATGAATACCCATAACTATCAGAAAATATCTCCTACAGTTTTCTTATTATTCCATCAGAAGACTAAATCCAACAACCTTAATATACTACAAGCATACCTTGCCTTGATACACCTCTTGGTATTTTTCCCATGAAATGCAAGGATTTATTGGAATTATTGGCATTAATCACCAACACATATTCATTCTTTCTTCTGTAAAACAACTAGGGGACCTGTCACCACAAAGCACCAAACCCCTCTAGTACCCAGCAAAGTTTCAATACTTTACAGGATTATTTCCTTTCTATCCTTTGTCCCTAAGGTTTAACAATGCTGCTGTAACAAACACATATACACACAAAAATCTAAGGACCATCACTCACATCTTGGATTTTTGCCAAACCAATGCTGCTAGTCAGATTATTTGACTGAACTGACTCCCTGCTGGCACTGTATAATGAACGAACTACCCATTCATCTTTTGGAGTTTCTTTGAATGACAAGCAGATGTAGAGTGCCTGTTACAGAGCTGAATAGTAAAGCTACCGATGAAACCATTGCTTTTTCTCTCAATCCTCTCCTCCATCCTGGATTTAAAAAAAAAAAAAAAAAAAAAAAACACACCACCACAAACCACACTTTAAATTTATAGAATCTATGAACCTTGCTACACAAAATTTTAAAACAGCATGATCTAAAACAATGTGAATATAAAGAAATTCAGAATAAGATTGATGTGTTCATATATACTGTATTCATGTATTTTAGAACATTTTAAAACCTGGACAATTTGACTAGTTTATTCCTGTCCTTCTCAATATTTTATAAATTGTTTCAGTAAAGCCTGTAACATTAAAAAGTCACTGTCAACTACTCCCATGCATTTCTCATTACCTGTAAACATCATCTGGAGACAGTATCAGGTTACTTACAAGGTATCTACAGCATCTCGCCTAATGTGACTAATTTGATGGATGAAGACATGCACAGAATTTGATCTAACACATTCAGTAATACATTAATCTCTGAAAAAGTTTCTGCTGCAATAAAAAAGTAAGAAAGATGCAGCAATCGAAAATAAATTATTTTTCCGATACAGATTTGACAAGATTTTCCAAATGACCTCAACTCCTTAGGAAACAGCAAACATGAGTGAGGATCTTGGCCTGTACTAAAAAAATCCACAGGAATGAAGCAGGCAGGGGTTGTCATTTGTCCTCTAGCATACTGTTATGCTCCAGTGAAGAATCTTACCCTGAGGAATTTGGATATTATCAAATCTTTTCATTATTACTGTCTACAAACACCCTTCATAGAACAAGCTCTCCCAGTGTATACTGAGAAGCCAAAAATATAAGCCTGAATATATTAGGTGGCTGACATTCTGCGTGATTCTGTGGTGAGCTTGTAGTGTTGGGTTGACAGTTGGACTAGATGAGCTTAAAGGACTCTTCCAACCAAAGACATTCTGTATGTGGGTGGAGGAAGTCCCAAGGGATTGACATGGACAGGGGACAAAAGAAAACCTGTGAGACAGGGAAAAAGTAAGACAGTTTGACTGCAAGTGACACACACTGTCCCTGGCAAAAGAACTTTTTTTTCCTTTGGCTTTTTAAAATATCCTTTTTGTTAAAAGGTATGAGAAGACCAAAGTGCTACAAGGAAAGGCTGACAAGTGGAGAGGCAGCTGGGTATACGGGAAGCTGCTCCCAAGCATGAGTGGCAGCACAAGAGACAGCCTGAAAACACACGGCTAAAATCTTAAGACCACTGTGCCAAGTGTGAATCACAGAATGAAGAGGTTGATGACAGTTTGCCTGGACTGTCAGGTCCTATCAGAGCCGTACCTGCACTCTCACAACATAGGAAATGTGTGTCCTTTTAAAAACATCACTAAATACTTCTGTTTGCCAGGAAAAGGCTTAATATAATTTTTAAAAAACATAACAAAACCCAACCAAATACAATTAAACTACTTAATTTATAAAGAAAATGCATCTACACTTCTCGGCTGATTGCAGACACTTGACTTTCAGCCCTACTCACAAGATAAGTGTCAGATATAACAGAACATTTGATTACCAGACTGAGCTCAGCACTCCTTTCCATCCAGTTTATTCACACTTCTGCTTCTGCCTCAGCTTGCATGAATCCTCGACTTCATTTTTGCTGTTGATATTGTTTTGCACTTAATAATCCTGCACTTTAATACATGTAACAGAAGAGCAGCTCTTTCAGACACGTCATGGTGAACTAATTTCCTGAACAAATTCTTAGACCTTTGCAATTCAGTCAAACACACCAAGCACATAAAGTCTAGTTGGATTTTCTGAAGAATGTGCATTTCAGACCTGTCACAAAGTGAAAGCAATCAACACCTACAATAAGCAAATGTGTAATTTATTGTTTTACTAATATGCTTCTAACTTCTAATAATATAAAGATGGGAATACCAGTCATTTTAAAATTGGTAGATTTGAGAGCAGAAGGGTTATGTAAAATGCAATTAGAACTTTCTTTCCTCACCTCACCTCTCTCCCAGCAGAAAAGTAACACAGTATAGCAGCACAGTTGGTCCCCAGCTGTTAGCCTGCTCCTGACTCAAGTGGGCACCAGACACTGTGGGTGTGGGAGCGTATCCTACATACCAAAAGCCAGAGCATGGCTCTGGTGACATGGATGAAGGGTGCTGGTGGCCAGGCAGCAACAACCTCAGGGCGTATACCTCTGCAACATCCCAAATCCAAGCCCTTTGCAAACAGCAACCCTCTGCAGCCAGCAATCCATACCCCATCAGTGCCCTGGGTGCTTGACTTGGGACAGACTGTCAGGCTTGGGGCCTCCCCCGTCCTCCCCTGACAGGGCCCTGGAGCCACCCCGCAACTGCAGATCAGTTGGCAGAGAAGAATACATCCTATGTATGTCCCATGGCCCACAGCCTCTGAAACAGGTCTGCTGGGTTTTTTTGCTCTAAAATTGTTATGTACAATGCTCTTGGGTCCTATATAACCTGTTGAGTCTGGGCAAACAAGAGTACAACAGTTAAGAAACCTCTGAAATCTATGTCCTTACCAGTCATGTAAAAAACTCCCATATTCTCCACTTGCACCTTCATTGTGTTAAGTATATGAATGAATCTTTTTTAAAATAAAAGCAGCACTGGGGAGTAGTTTCTCAAAAGGGAGCAAGGACAAATATTTAAAGATAGGAACTCCAGCTATCAGTGACCAGAGTCACTTCTCCAAGCAAGAACCAACACCTTTTATATAAGAAAAACAAACTGACTTTATATGCAAATATAATGACCATCTACTTTATACCTGAACACACTACAGAAGTGGTATTGCATTGTCCAGGTTGAAAGGATAAAATAAAAAATAAAAAGGAGAAAGCATTACTAAGCAAGATCCCTGGCCTAAGACAAAAGTTTAGTTAAGGTATCTGCATTCCCAAGCACACCACAGATTAACAGAAAGAAACATACAAATTATTCAGGATGACTTTCTATAACTTAAGTCTTGGCTTCTGAAGTTTCATGTGCACTGTGAATGCCCACGTTCGCTGCTGTTTTCTGTAATTCTTGTCTGGATACTTTTTAAGGAAAAACCAAAATTCAAATAAATGAGGGGAGAGAAAGGAATTTTCCGCTCAATCATGATCAGTCTTGTTCAGATTTTACAAGTTTGGTTTGGTTTGGGTTTTTTTACATAGGTATTATCTTTATTTGGTTTTCAAATGTATGTTTAACAGATAATAAACATGCTGGGTCATATGACTTCAGCTGACAGGATGCACTGGATATTATTTTTTGTCTGGTTTTCTGTGTTAGGCGTTAATTTCCCATACCATTTTTCTGCATCTTGACTTCCCCCTCCCCCCCCCAAAAAAAGGTTGGAAAATTGTGAAAAACCTTGTTACACTCTACAGTTATTTCTTTATTCCAGTATCATCTTTCATGGTGATTTACGTTGGATTTTCAACTTTTTCTTCTTTTGGGGGTTGCAGGAGCCAAAATCAAAGATGGAAAACAATAAAAAGCCATCCAAATGGTAGATTTTAATTTACTCCTATGTAGAAGCTAGCATTTGAGTTCATGCAGTGATAGCAGCATTGTTAAAATCTATTTAGAAACTTTATTTTTCAAAACTTCTTTACACTATTTTAAAATATATTGGGTTTTTTTTAAACATCCAACACCCACAGAATGGTGTAAGATCCCTTGCTGAAACTGAAAAATTATGTAGAGCCACAAAGAGATGATTCTCCTTTGGCTGAACTGGAAAAAAAAAAAATACCCAAAGTAACTTTCTGAAAATAGAGCCTCTAGAAGTGCAGCATTTATTCTGATACAACCAAGAACAGAATTATACATTTCTCCATTTAACTAGTAATGGATAAAAAGCTTTAGATGCAGTGCTTTCCAATAAAATAAGTGAAGGAACTTTTAATACTGAAAAATATGGTTCTCAAACAGGCAAAAAGAAAATTAATCTTACCTTTGAATACTAGATCTTTGTTCAGTATTTACTTCTGATGATAACCTATGCAAGGAAACACAAGAAAATCCTTCTACTGGAAACCAAGAAAAGACTTCAGAAACAATTTTGGTAGTACAAGGCCCTTTAACTGAAAATGATGTTCAGCAGAACCACTCTGCATCTCCAAAAACAGTAACTTCTTTGTTCTATAAGCCAAGCTAGCATTTGAATAAAATGCCTTTTATATTTATATATGTGTATATATGTAGGCAGACACGGTGTGTGTGCGTACATATATATGCATACACACTTTATTAACATGCAGGGTGAATAAAAGAAATGCCATCACAAAAGAAATTAATAGTTGTGTGAAAACACTATAATTTTCCTCCCAACAAAACTCACAGCTATCAAACACTGAAGCAGGAACACAGCAGAAGTTGGCTCCAAGAGCACAAGGTAACTACCACGACTTGTCTCTTACACCTACTTGCCCTTCAAAGCTACTCTGACACAATTTTCCTCAAATCAAGGCCATCTCCGGTGTTTGTCTGCAGTGGGCATGACAAAATGCCACCAGCAGCTTCAGGCTTAAACAGATTCATTTCAGTCACACAGAAAATTCATTCTACCTTGGGATTTTAATCAAAGAAGAAAGTCCAGTACTAATATTGTATTTCACAATATGAAAGGGTCATATCTATAACAGAACCATATGAAAAAAACCTACATGCAATATTTTTAAATGCTCATTTCTGGAACATGTGGTTACAATCCAATGAAGCCAAGTATAACAAAACATCCCATCTTTCACTTTTCACTATAAAAATGATAAATTGTTCATTAATCTACTGTATGTCCAAGTATTTTTAGTTTGACCCATGAGTCAACATTCCATACAAAAATGAAAGTTGTTACTCTAAAATATCATACTGCTGTAAATATTTACGTCCTGCTAGTATTACCTCCTGGATCATATGGATCTGACTTCCACTGAAATACAAACCCCTTCTGACCCTCTCCAAGAGGAATATCTTAATCAGCTTTTTTCTTTCTTAGCTCCTTTTCCTTCTTGACCATACTTATATTTTTAGGATACTTATTTTTTTTAGGTACTCAATGCTTATTTACTTGCTCTTCTGCTTCCAAATATGAACAGCTACACTCAAAAGTCCTTTCATTCCCCATGGAACACATTTGGAAAGTGCTGAACAAAAAAATAATATATATTTCAGGCAACAAACCTGGACAGACATAGCAATACAGCAAGGCTCAAAATAACTATCGCTGCATTTTGTCTTGCAGATTCAGAACTTGGTAAGGATGCACATCAACTTAACCCCTCATTTACACCTGCTTAGCCCTTATATTCAGATCACACTCAAATTAAGATACAAATGCAGGTGACTGGAACAAGATAGTCAGTTCTTCTTACTGCTAACCTAAAATCTAAAGAACTGGAAAGAAATGATGGTGGGGGGAGGCTGCCACTGAGAAACAGATTCATGCATATACTGGCACAGAGCCAAGAGAAACAACTTGTTTCCCCTTTGCTCAGGTGTAATGTGATATTGTGAGGTCTTGCAAGACACCCAAAATGTTCTTGTCATGAACAGGATGCTCATTAAATTCCCACTGAAGACTTTTGCATTAAGACACCACAGAAATGTTCTTGACATCAGTAACAGAGCAGGATGGCTTTCTGCTAGACTTGCTCCTTTTGCAATGCACTTTAAATGCATCTAAGTTTCTCTCAGACAAAAGCATTTCTGATACTGAGTCTAATCTTTCCCTCTTAGAAATGCAGTGTTCCTGGCCATACCACTGTTTAGACTTACAAATTGTTCTACACAATTGTGAGGCATTGGAGAAACCCGTAGAGAGATCACTTTTAGCAAAACTCCTGTAATAAATATACAGACAGCTGCCTAAACAGTTCTCTCTCAGACTAGCTGGATGAACAGTCTTTTAAATTACCATTAATGCACACCTTCCAACTGTTTTTAAGTACATTTTTCTTCAAATCTTCCATATTTAATCAGTTCTTTTCCTATAATTTCATTATTACCAGTGGCACAGAAATTCTGGTTTTCTTGACGTTTTCTTTTTTTTTTTTCCCTAGTGTTTTTTTGGGTGTTTGGGTGGTTCTTTTTGTTTTGCTTTTGTTTGTATTGTTTGGTTTTTGTTTGTGTGTGTGTGTGTGTGTGTGTGTGTATTTCAACAACTTTCCTGTTTGGGAATCTCCTTCTCCTTTTCTACATTACAAAGGCCTTGGATCTTCTCTCAGAAAAGTCTCATTCTGTTCCACATCAGACCCTAAAGTTTTTTATCTCCCAATAATTTCTGTCCAAGAATGAAACACAATATGGCTTGGAAATACCTGAAAAGCATGGATGTTCATTTGTAAAGTACAGTGTCAGATACCCTTACTGAATGGTGATTTTTCATTTTACACTCCTTATATCAATTTTAATTTCACATGAGGGTTATCACATTCAAGCAACTTGATCTGAGAGCACTTTACAAAGTTTTTTCCTATCATGTGCTTAAATAAAATCTGTTGTGTCACATCTCTTACTTCTCTCTCCAATAGATTCCTGGTGTCAATACAGAAGGGATGTCTCCCCTTCTATTTACACATCACCAAAAGCTGGATTTTGTGGGTCTCACTGTAAAGTTTAATTTTGGAGATGTTGCCCAATAGGAATGAAAGATTTTCATATTAGCACGGGGAGACCAAATGATAAATTATTCAGAAAATTCAGAATATGTATTTTTTTCTTTAATATTTACTACTGACTTCTTTAAGGCAGTTAAAGCCTAATTACAGCTGCTTTCCACTATTAGTGATGGAAAGCAAGATCTTTAAATGGGACTAAGCATATAAATAGTTAAAAGTTGAAGTTAAACCTTAAAAAAAAACCCAAAGTCTATTTTTAATGCCAGATCAACTGAAAGAAATCTTACAATAAAAATGTAGCCACTAAACTTTTCATATCTCAAACCACAAAGTCCTAGAGCTTGAAGATTCATTGAAGCCTCCATCTTGTCCTCAAAGATCTTTGTAAGGTTCTTCCATGCTTCAGTTAGCTTGTTTTACTGACACTCCTACAAACATCCCCAAACTCATCCTCCACCCCTGTGGGCAGAGTGCCTGCGGGAAAGCCCAGGCAAGCACAGTGCTGCCCAAGAACACAGTAAGCACCCAAGCATTCAACACAGCAACGTCCACGCTGCTGCATGGACCCAAACCTTGGAAAGCAAAGAAGGGTACATGAGCTAATACACACTCCCGCAGATATGTGTGCAGTGAAGACAGAAATTGCCTTCAAGGCCTCTGCTAAATATTTCACTCTAACAAGCACAAAAATAGCAAGGCCAAACTGTGTACTGACACTTGTTCACCTCTTGCTTCCTTGCATCCCCACTTCATTTGGTGTCAATGTCCCTACAGAAGCAGGATGAGGTCCCGAACCCGTTTCTTGCTCAAGGCTCTAAATCTTAGAGACCCACAGCCATTGTGGAGCTGGCCAAGATGCTGCAACTACTGATCTGAGAAGCTTCTGCAGGACCAGAGTCTTACCATTCCAAAATAAACAGCCAAGTAAAACCATAAATCAGTTCCACATCACCTAGGACTACTCTCTGTACTCTGGTGACATCTAATGGCTAAAAGCATAATAGATGTTGTCCTCAATTTTAAAGATCAGTAATCCAAGTTTCCTTATTCCATCTGATAGAGTGAAAAAAATCATAACTGTCTCTATAACTATCATGACACCTATACATGCTCAGAAAAAAAGGTAATTATAATTTAACAGCTGAAAGCACTAATGTTAATTTACTGCAGTCCACTTCCCACCCATTCTACACATCTACATGAGTAAGTAACCCAAACCCACACACCCTTCATGGTTTTCAAATGTGTCCATTTCCAACAAAAAGGTCTTTTAAAAGAAATTGGTTCAATTCAGAAGTGGATTTTAGAACAAACATTCCTGAGGAAGAATTAACAGTTTGACCAGGAAGGCATCAAACTGCAGAAGTATCCCTGAAAATTTCAGTGGCACTGACATGCCTGAAGATATGCACAAGCTTAGGGAAGCCTGCAAAAGGCAGCCCTCTCTCACAAGCTATTTCTGTTATTAGTACCACTACGTTTCTTCATAATAGATACTTATTCTAACTAAGGAAGCATCTGAATAATTTAGTGTCTCCCACTCCTCCTTTTAGAAAGGTAGCACAGATAATACTGCCTTTTTTTTTTTCGGGGGGGGGGGCATAAATTCTGTTGGAAGTGTAAAAATGGAGCTAAAATGTGGTTAGCTTTCAGAATTCAAATAGCTCAAACTAATTCTGTTCAATCTTAATTTTTTAATAAGAGATCCCATGTATTTTTAAATGAAGCCTCCATTTCTAACTCATACAT
>JANIJG010017015.1:237206-247832 GCA_024611175.1 Megaceryle torquata
CTTCAGGAACAAGGGGGAGGAGAAAGAAAGGAGTTCTGTCCAAATATTGGCCTTTTGAAAGTACCAGGCTCCAATTAAAAAAAAAAAAATATATATATATATATATATTAAAAAAAAAAAATCACAAACCACTAATACAGTGTGCAAATGTAATTGCCCAAGCATCCTGAAGTTTACCTACAGCAAGAAGCATCACTTTTCCAGAATTTAAAAGTTGCTAATAGGAGCAAACTTGACTAATTTATTGAGAAAGCATATGCTAGCTACTAATAAGTTTAATGAATTGGGTTAACACTTTTTCAGCGGCTTGGAAAGTCAAAGAGCTGTAATCCTTTATTTTTGTAAAGTTATTGACATTCCTCAGCTATAAGTATTTGGCACTGCTCATCTACTCAGCTCATAATTTTAAGACATTAAAAATGACAACCTAAAATCTTCATAAGACATCTCACAGCATAGAGCACTAGTTCCACAAAGGCACTAATTGAACTTTTCTATTATCATTTTACTCCTGAATTTCTGCACTTTAGGTCCTCCTACAAAGAAGGATCCAAGTGACTTTAGGTACAGAATCTACTTTAATAATTATGAAAGTTAAAATCAAATATGCTGGAAATAATTATCAAATGATCAGCAGTACATGCTTACAGAATAGAAGCAGAAAAAATTTAATTAGGCAAATATCATACATCTGATATATGGGAAAATGAAAGAAAGCAACACATCAGCTATCCATTTTTTTCATGGAAACAATAATGACTAAAAATAACCTATCACCATACTAAATTTTCAGGATGCTACAATGAAGATTGTAGAAGTCAGGATGGGCCTATTCTCAGGAATGTTTATGCTTTGGAAAACAGAAGGGCAATATAACACAAAGCATAAGAGATAAGTAGACTAAATAAAAAACATAAAAACATTTAACCTTTGCTAGTTTGCAAATGCACATTGGAAAATACTTGAAGACCAGTTTGGAGAGAGAGTAGAACAGGAAAACAAGAAAAGACTTGCATATTTGGACATCTTCAAATGGCTTTAAGTATCATGGACAGACCATTCTTAAATACTAGCAACAGACATCTGCCAGACAGGGGAAAGCAAGCAAACAAAAAAATCACCTTGGATTTTTATTTTAAATCTTTCTGGCAAAGAATATTTAATGTAGGATTATTAATTGCACATATAAAAAACACTGCCACCAAGCCTGTGGCACACCAAATATTTAATATATATGCAAAACTTACTACTTTAATCAAAATTAAATATACAATACATCTCCTAAAAATAAGCAAAGACCATACAGCAGAGAAACTACGCAGTCTACATATGACCATCATTACAAACTTTAAAAGAATACATAATTATAGACTGCCTATGAATCTTGGAATTACATCAATTTGCTTAGAAGAGCTTACACAATTCTGGTAGCAGTTGGGGGATGTTTAGAATCTGACAAAATTTCCTGCTTATTGTCACTACTGTATTTTAAATACTCTAAACAGTGATTGCAGGTTTAAATTTGCCTTTTAAGGAAAAACTCCTGCTTCAGTAGAACTGGAGATATTTCAGTTAAAAAGTCAATTATGTTCTCACAAAGACAGTTTTCTTAATGAAATAAATTAAAGGAATACTCAAACTGAATAAATTTATTGCCCAGGACTAAATACATTACCCAGGATTAATGAACTTAACTCAAAACAGACTTATCTTTTTTTCCTACTACTACTACAACCTTGACAATGTCTCTATTTATAATAACAGGAGGCTTTTCATCAGAAACCACAGACAGTCTCTGTTTTTTAATGCAGAACTGTATTTGAAATAACAGTTGCATAGCAAAATAAATTCTATTTTCAATTGCAAAGTTTGCTCTTGCAAAGTAAAGCCATCCTTTCTAAACCAAAAAAAGGCTCATGGGACTCCAAACCTCATCAGCTATCACTCAGTGATATCAGAGCTATTGATACCCAACCTGGTGCTAATACCATAGAGGCTGCATCATTGTATGAGTATCTGACAAAAAGCTTGGCTACTGAGCGATGAAAATAACTCAATTTAACAATTAGAAATGAACATACTAATGGCACCAAAAGATTACTCGTGACTTTACTATGCTAAGAATAACATTATTTTTAAACAATTTCAGTCAGCCTACACTATTTGAAATTTGAGCTTTAGTATAACAAAACTACTTCATGCTTTGTCTTTTGCCCCTTTGTTATATAAACACAATACAAAGGAGTAATCCTGGCTATTTGTTGCTGTTCTGTACCCTGCAGAAGCACCTGAGAGCCCTGTTAAATGTTGTACTGCAGACACCCAGTGAACAGCGCCGCCCCATCGCTGAACCCTGGCCAAAACAATATCCTGCTGGTTTCTCATGAGGAAGCCCTTTACTTACTCATAACAGCAAAAGAGGAAAGAGCAAGGTTACTTCTCACGTGGTTTTGAAGAAATCAAAATTATCTCCCCTAGTGGGACATAGCTGATAGTTTAGACCAGTAGAATCACTGCACATGAAGGACTGTGAATAGAGATTATTTGCAGCTGTGAATGCATCTAGGAGGGCTCCCCATAATTTTTTAATAAATTTGCATATGTTCTCATGGATCTGGATTGTTCCATAAGAACGGACAACCATAGCATCACCTTGGATAGTAATTCTATGAGGTTTAAAATAAGACACAGTACAAAAATTAATATTAAAAATAGTGTAATAATTCATATCTGACTCCTGGAAAAAAAAGGATCCATGGAACATCAAATACAGCTAAGGAAGTTGTAAAACATACACAAATTAACAAACAGACCCAGGACAATTTGCATAGTATGAAGCCCCAATCCAATATCTCACCGAATTAAACTCCAAGGTTTATACCCTAATCAAGAAGAACAAAGCAGGGTTTGCTCTGTTTCTTGTTTAGTATTACCTACACATACAGTTTCTGGATAAAAGGGGAAAGTTTTGGGCTTTTAACAACACTGCACCTGATGGGAACAGGAGTAGAATGAGCAGAACAGAGCCATCAATCTCACTCTGCCTTTGGGCCACCAGCTGCTGCTGGGCTCTCAAAGCCACAGCCGTGATGCATATCCTGGTTCTTTAGCTCTAGTTAGTTACAGCCCAAAAAAAAAAAAAAAGTCTCTTAGGCCTCCCTGCAACTTGCAACCATTTCCTTTGTGTTATTTCTGCATTAATCTACTGTGATGCACTTTTTTTTTCCCCGACGGTGCTGCTCTTGAAGGCCAGATGAAACTTCTGTTATTTCAGGATACTGCAGCTGGACTTCTGAGAGGACAGGTTGATACGTGCAGTCCACCTTCACTTCATCAACTGCTCTGGTTCCATGGTTCCAAACATTTCTGGATGCAATTACAGGCAACTGGAAACCAGTGCAGTGAGCTAAGACAGACATTCAAACTGTTCTTCTGAAAGACAAGTGGCAGAATTAGCCTTCCCAGGTCAGTTGTCCAATCCTAAATAACACAACACAGTGGAATGGCACATGGTTGAAGTGTATGCTGCAGTCCTGCAAATTCCAATTAAGATACCGGGGCAGGGGTTTGTGCATCTTTAAGGCACACCTTTAAAAGACACAGGAAACGGAAGGATGCATAGTATTGCAGGAGGTCAGTAATGTATTCTGATGTCTGGGGTTTTGGTGTTTTTTGAGGGCATTTGGGTTTTGGTTGGTTGGGATTTTTTAAAAAACACAATATGATGTGAGGCACCACTAAGCAGCAAGTTAGAGGGGACATTCTTGACAGCTCCACATGGGGTAGCAACCCACTGCTTACTAAAATCAGTCCATTCTCTTAGTAATCAGAAAACAAGCTCACCTGCCTTAAGTCAAGACAGTCACAGCAGTACCCTTTACAGTGCTTTCAATTCTTAAGTGCACCCTTCTGCAAACCCCTGCCCCACAAAAAAACCACCAGACACATTCAGTTTTAAAAACACACTTCATTTTCTGAACAAACAAAATTGCTTTTGCATTATTTAACCTAGTTTCTCCTCCACTTACAGAATGCTACTAGCAACATCTAAGCATTATAACTTACTAGTTAGCAGTACATATCCCTCCCCAAAACTATTTGTTTGGGGGTTTTTGTTGTTTCATTTTTCTGTAAAATAGACTGTTACCACAGAACAGCTGAAAAACACATAATGTCAAGTCATCTCTTGTTTCATGATGCTAACTAGTGTGAAGAAAACGTTGCTGCAGGATTAATAACAGTCCTGAATTGCAAAACTAAACCTAAATAAAAGCTCTTTCCTTCTCTATGAAGTTCTAGTTTGGGTTGGTTTTGGTTGGCAGTTTTTGTTTGGTTTTTTTTCTGTTTTGTTTCATGGGGTTTTTTTCTGTTTTGTTTCATGGGGTTTTTTGTTTGTTTGGGCTTTTTATTTCTTCTATTTTGTTTGTTTTCCATGTGGTATGTATGACAACCATAAATAAAAACCATCTTTTAACTAGACATGACACTGAATTGACTCTGGCAGAAGTTAAGACAAAACTCTTGTAAAGTTCAACTCCCTTATAATCTATACACAAAGAAAAGGTACCTGTCAGCAGAAAATAAATAAATAAAAATAACCCCACACCAACAGCTGTCACTCTTTTTTTAATCAAATAAATCTTTCCTCCTGCAAGTGTGTGACACATGATCAGACAACTGTTCCACTGCACTGTGTGTTTTAAATTAATTCTGAGTCACCAAAACCATTTCACAGAAAAGTCTCTGATCGCAGAAATGATCACATAGAGATGAATGATGTAAACCATACTCACTTACTCATGCAACCACAGACAATATATAAAGATTTTGTTCACAGCCTATTACAACTGAACATGGAAGACTGCAATTACTGCCTAATATTTCCTCCATAAAATATACAATTTAGATTTTTTTTTTTTAAGGTCACAAGTACACTTGTTATTCATTCCATATTATAATAGCATATATAAATTTTGTATGCTATATCATACATTCAAAGTGGACAGGTTTGGTTGAGGTTATTTTAGAGCAGAATCTGCACAGCTTTTTCAGAGCCTGACTCAATCTTCATGTTTTCAGTTCTTCATAGTCATTTTGTTTCTCATTAGCAATTTCATTTCTTGGCTGGTAGACTAATCATCAAATGCATCAAGCATCAAAAGCCAGATCAAGCAAATAATTATTTCTTAGACACATAGAGTGCTTTAGATTATAGCTAATATCCACAGAAGTACTTTTAAACACTACCACACTATAAATAAGAGACTGGTTCCCAATTTAAGACCTCTAAAATTGTCTTCTAGCCACCTAATGGCCTATATTCATTGTTCATATTGGGCTAGTCAATTCCCAATAAAACAGATGTACCGTTTGAAGATACCTTTGCATTTCAACATTGAATATGCTTCCTCATCTGAAAGATAACCATGAGCACTGAGGGTCTGTTTACATATGGGGGAAAACCTGCAGATTAAAGCTAGTGAGTGTCTGAACACAGGGAACCAAGCCCAGCTAACATAATCAGAGTGACTGGACTCCTTTCTCATCTTTCTGGTTTGAAATTTTTATTCCTTCCCCAGCTGGATTGGGTTTTTTGGGTAATCCTGCAGAGCTAACCTCCAGAAAAATATTAGCCACCCAACATCATAGGATGGGATTAATCATGAGGAAGAAACAAAAAGTTTTAAATACAATTGCATCAACAGTAACTGAGAAAATTTATCAAAATCGTCACTTCTATTAGAGAAAAAAAATAAAATAAAAAAACAGGGGGAGAGGGAGCATCTGAAGATAAGTAGATAATATCTTCCATTACTGCAAACCTCTCAGCATTTGGATATTTTACAATTTTACAAATTATTTTACAAACGTTCAGTCTATTGTCTTTTGGTACCATAAGTGAACCACATCTTGTATCACAAATGTTACACAGAATAGTTCACAAGAGGAAAAAAGAAAAAAAAAAAAAAGACACCTCCTTTATACATACACTGTACATAAATTAGGCTTTAAAATTAAAACTTGATTTTCTAAGCATCAAAATCCAAACTCAGAGTCCAAGTTTTAACCAAAACTACCTTCACCAAATGAATTATTTAATAATTCTACAGTCCTGAAAAACTTACTATTTTGCAGACTTACTATTTCAGGTGACCTGAAAATAGTAGAAGAAAAATTTACAAGGGAAAGGCAAAAGGTTAAGAGAGGTTAAATAAAAACACAATGCCAAAATATAAGGAGATCTAAAGGATTTATTTTGCTTGTGCCAAACCTGTGAAACACACATTCCACCAGTGCTGTAACAGATGTTCTGAGTGAAGTGAAACAGCTCAATCCTACAAGATGATTCATCTACTGAGCCTTCTGTCCAATGTCTATTCATTTCAACCAGACTGGATACACCTCCACACCTCTGAAGGGCAGACCTTGTGCTCACAGAGAAAAGAGAGCTACAAACTTCTTGCTGAAAAATCTCCAGAGTAGAACTTCAAATTTCAGATTAGCTGAGGCATGTGGAAAAGCATCCATCAAAATTACTCTTGTAGAGCACCAACTCCTATACTCTTGGAATTCTCCTATTCTCTCTCCTTCTGCACTCTGTCTGCCTAGAAAATAAAATGAAAGTATCATCAAACTGTAATTAATCTTGGTGGTTTTCACTTGCTTTTCTTGCTGCTGGCCATTTTGCAAATGAGTAAGCTTTTTTTTTTTTTTTAATTATCATAGATGCAGACAGAGAAATTGAACACCCATCGAGAAAGATGGAGTTGTCTAAATCTTAGGTGTTACAGCCCTAAGTAACAGATCGGCCACCAGCACAACTGAGGAGAAAAAAAATCCCACAGAATTATTGAAACAATCTTACTTCTTATCTAGAGAAACTGTAATTGAGATAAAAAGATTAATATATTTGCAATTAGGAAGACATCAGATTTTACATGAAGAGCAATGCTACCGTAACTTGAACACCTTTTCCTTAAACACTTATAATGCCTAAAGATATGTCTGTTAAAAGAAATTAAACCTAGTAGCTTCCATGTGTGTTCAGCAGGAGAGAAAAAAACCAAAAGATAACTATGTAAGAGTGGTTTTGATCAATTTGCCATTCATATTCTCGAGGGTTAGTTTCTAATTTGTTTTGCACATTTACTACATGTTATGTCCCACCTAAACACTATCTCTGTGTTTGGCATTGATCTTTTCAATGTGCATCTCTTCAGTGAAACTGAGCATGCAATTCAAAAGCCTGAGCATACTACTAAGCCTTTTTAGACCCATTAACCTTTTAAATGTTACTATATAAAGTGATTTTAGGGGAAAAGACAAATGCAACCAAAAAGTTGCTTAGGAAAAAATACAGCAAATATAATAGTGGTTTTGTCTGACATAGGAAAGTTTGGATTTTTTCCAAATAATTCTTGTGTTAGGATAATTCTAGAAAGAAACAAAATTTGTTACAAGTCAGGCTTTCTCCATAATTTCTTTTTAATGTTTCAACTTCATTCCCAGTTATATTAAAAAAAAAAAATAATTCTCCATTCTTTGCATTTTTCTTATTTTAGCCATGCTAAGTTTTTGTTGACTGTATTCCCAAGTTAAAAAAAAAAAAAACCCACAAAAAAAAAAGAAAACCAAACAACACAAACCCACACCACCACCAACCAACTCTTTAAGTGTTGGAAAACAATCATACCAAAAAAGCCAGTCTTGAAATAAAAGCATGACTCCTTCCACCTTCACACCAGCATATGAATCAGCAGAAACTTCCATATTTCATGTGGTGAAATTTCTTTTTTCCTTCCACTAATCTAATGTGGTTTCAGATTAGTGTATTGTAAAGCAGTACACAAGAGAACATTTTTTAATCATGTCTCTCACAATCATGTCCATTTAGCTCCTCTTCATACTACACCGATACTCTTGAATGTTTATTCCCTGGGCTGCTACTACTCCCATTCACCAGGAACACCTTCTCCCCACTACAGCAACACATCCTGGAAGAATTCTTCATCTTATTGGGAAACAAAATCTTTGTTTACATGAGAAACCAGTACACATCAGCCCTTCCTAAGGAAACTCTTTGGCTCTAGAGCACTCCAAAAAACCAAGCCCCAGAGGGTCTTGGTCATGGGTGAGGCTCCAGCTGCTGCTGCAGTGTATAAGTGCTGAACACTGGAAACCACAGTTCCCGAAGATACTCAGAGCAATGCTCTGCTTGTAGCATGGAGTACCTCAGAAGCAAAATTTGGACTATCTGACCTCCACAGAGAGCACCCAGATATACCTATCTTAACACCACCTGAATACCACTCTTTGGGTGTTTAAAGGAAAGCACAACTAGAGCAGCTGCACTGACATCCCCCTGCCTCATGGCATAATCAGGAAGCTTACAATCTTTCAGCATGAGGAGGGACGTTTGCTTTTAAGTAAGTCAGGGGAATTAAACTGCGTAATTGGAAAACATCACTCCTCATGGACAGTTCTATAGAACTACAATCAACATCAACATAAAATTCTTCTTACTGTAGACATAAAATGAGAGTCAACTGTCAGTGAGGCTTTGTCAACACACAGTTATGCAAAATAGATGAAAAGCCTAAAGGTAAGCAAGAAAAACTACTCTAAACACCGTAAACTTTTTACAGTAACTGTTATGACATTTTTTAAATAGAATAAAATAAGATTTTTACACGAAGGATTCATCCAATAGCCCAGTATTTAAGACATTACTATACAAAGCTTTGTGGTAAATCTCAAATTGTACCAAATTGATTTGGTGGCCTACCACCACCATATTACCTTGTAGTACAGTGCCAGCAGTACCCTTACTGCTATAATAAAACTTGTTTCTGCAAATGCACACCATATTTATTTTTTAAATATACCCTCAGTAACTGTAAAATAAAAATATTTTTTAAAAAAATCAAGAAAGAATTAATGGATTTTTTAAAAATTAATGTCTCAGATGTTCTCAAAAATAAGAACTTAATTATTTATAGACTGCTAAAACAATTTTCTATTTATTTCAGCTACAAAATAAGCTTAAGAAAACACACTGTTCTTCCAATTAAAATTAATCCAGCAGTTTTTACTGCATAAGAAGCATATATCTACATAAAACCAAAACATGTGTTAACGGCAACAACAACAAAAAAAGGCACTTTTGAAAATTACAAGATCTAGGAGACATCCAAGTTAAAAAAAAAAAAAAAAAAAAGAAAGACCTTTTTCTCTCTTCATTAGAAATTCTGAGAGACAGATGCAGGAGTGAGTCCACAGAGATTTTGTTGTTCCTGATTGTGAACTCATCCCCAGCAGCAGTGAGAAAGACATACATACATCAAGGACAGACTTTACTTCATAAGTACAAGCCTGGGTAAAATGAGAGGTCATTCATTTTCACCAGCCAGAATGAATACTAAAGACTCACTGCAAGATAAAGCTAAAGCACCTGTGCTACTAAAAGTTATTAAAAGTTTGTGGCAAAATTGGAAGCATTTCAAAGCTGAGAAAAGTTTCTAACTACTTTTGCTTGCAGAATGGGGCAGGATGGCAAGGGAGGAGGAGGTTTCTGTTGAGGAGACAGAAATGAAAGCACAGCCTGGGGTGACATTACTAAACATACAACCACCAATTAAACATTGTCTTAGGGCAAAAATTCTACACAATGAGCTTATGAATGCATTATGGTGTGTAGCTAAGTTGTTATCTGCAATAGACTGATAACCATTCATTAACTTCCGAGCATAGGAGACAACTGGCAAGGTACTTCATGCCTCAGAGAATTTACAGCAAAAAAGAGAAAGGCAAACACAGTGCAGGTGACTTTGTATGTGGAAAATAAAATGAATATTTAAACATGCTGTTACCTTCTGCTATTAAATGGATCGGCACTGAGATGTCCAAACAAACGCAGTTACTAAAACTCCTCCTGAATCTTTATGTGATATAGATCAGAAAAGCATGCATTCAATTAATAATAAACAGCTATTGGTAAAGTACTTTTTAGCAGAAATTAATTTTATAATTAAAGCCCATATGAATATATTAAAATGAGTACCAAATACGTGCTTCACAAGCAGCCCTAACTACAAGGGTCATAAAATAGTATGTGTACAAACAGCTACAGCCTGTAAGACTCCATGGGGGGAGGTTAAAAAGAAGGTATGAAAATTAAAAAATATTAAGTCTACAGTACAGTTGTTCTGAACACACGTATTCCCAAAGTCACAACTCCCAAGGTAATCTCTCACAACAAGGAATTTGGCTCCATAATTATTTCTGAAGCACTTGGGATTTCTGTAAATTATTTCATCTGCCTCAAAGCAGATGAGTAAGGGAAGGAATGCTGCAGAAGTGACCAGAGCCCTATGCCAGCTCCCCCTAACAGTAAGCCAAACATCCCTGTATTCCATGCACACAAAACACTGACATTTCTGAGAGCTACCTGTTCAAAGCCAAAATGTGTCCTTTATTAATTCCATTCCTCCTGAGACTCAGGAACAAGGTAAGAGGCTAAACCCAACTGCAAGTAACATCCACATTTGTCGGTACAGGCTGTGATACCAACATGCTCTTCCACCACCAGGTGGCATAACCACCTCGATGCCACCATGCAACCAGTCA
>JANIJG010017015.1:247932-262810 GCA_024611175.1 Megaceryle torquata
GGTACAGGCTGTGATACCAACATGCTCTTCCACCACCAGGTGGCATAACCACCTCGATGCCACCATGCAACCAGTCACAGGCTTTCCAGATAGGTGTCTAGAGTTGGGGCTTCCATACAACAGCTCTCCCAGCCAAATACAAAGACGCAATTTTTTACTGCCCAGACAAAAATCCAGTTCCCTCCACATAGGTTTGCCTAAAAGATCTTACAAGATCTTTTCTATTAAGAAATTCTTTTCATTTAAGACACTGTTATCCTCTCCTTAAGGTACTTCTCAACTTCAGGAAATTCCAATCTTGTACAGAAATTATGGATCTCTTCCCAGACCTGTATTTTTCACTTCCCCTTCATTCCTTTAGAGGTTCCCATGAGTCACAGAGAGGCCACAGCCTTATAACTTTCCAGGGAAAATAAGGACTGTAGGTCTCACCTTTCAAAATCTCAGACTTTTACACATACATGCAAAAATCAGAAAGCATGTTTCATAACCCTTTATAGAACATATACATTCTTACTTTAGCTTCCATGTGCTATATTCTCCCTTTGATTTGATAATTTATATCACAGTATCATCCATGGCAGACCGGTACTTAAAAAAAACCTGGCATGTTCTTCCTTTACAATCAGTTTTTCCTAGTAATATTTAATATCTCTTCTACTCGGAGTAGCTCTCTAGGTTATGTCTCCAGAGCCTGCCTCAGTTAAACAATTTTTCACACTGATGTTTTTGTTTTATTTAGTATGTCATAATTCAGATTCCAGTGGCCCCCTTTCTGTTCTTCTGTGGTATCATTTAAGCTGCTTTTTCCATACATACTTTTTTTCTTGACACAAGGACAATCAAGTTTCACAGCTTTTGAAGTTGGAAGAACCCACTGTATGATCTATCACCATAATATTCTGATCTGGCAAACTGCATGGGCCATAAAGTTTCAGATGGCAAAGCTTTCAGCTCTGTCAGAATGAGGACATGCTTCAACAATTTTTAAAAGCCACGTTAACCCTAAATATATGTATAAACCTGTTGGTGTTGGACTTTCCCTAGTGGTACTACTAAGTTTACAACAGATATGCCTTCTGCTACCTATAAACAGTTTTTAAGATGTTGAAGTGGGCTAAGGTCAAATACTGCCCTTAAAGTGATAAACATAATTTTACATGCTATCAACAACTTCTAAGTATATGGGTAAATAAAATAAACTTCAAATCTCTCTCAAATAGGTAAGTAATGAAAGACCTTACTCAATTTCACAGATTATTCCAGCAACAAAACAATGGCTCTAATCTTCCAATTACATATCTGATCTACAAGGTTATCCCTCATCTGTTGTGTTCCTCATACATGCATTAAAATAAACTCATCAGCTGAAAATATCTTCAGTTTTATACACAAGGAAGACAAATGAAAAGGGAAGCAAGTGCTGCCATTCTTTGCTTTGATGGGAATGCTATCCAAAGTTGTGTTCAAAGATTGTGTATGAAGGCTTCTGTCCTTCCTTTTGTGGCAGAAAAGAAGACAAACGACAACCAGGCCTTAGAAGTGAGAGCTCTTCAGATAAAAATGTAAGTAAAGTGATACATACTATTGCAAAGGGAATTTCTATAATGGCAGCTAACAGGAACAGAAGGGTAAACCTTCCCAGAAACACAATAAAACAAACACAAGCAAGCAACTGGTCACGGGCCTTTCTAAAGGACCTATAGTGAGATATGAAGCAGAGTCTCAGCTGAACCATAATCCACCTGCATTCAGTTACAGGCCTACAACTGCCCCTGGCACATCCTAAAAACTTCTGTGAGGGTCTCAGGCAGTGGAAGTTGGAGCTCAGCACTGACTTCGGGTGGTTTACATAGCAATTGGGAATGGACTTCACCATCATCATCTTTTGTAGATACAGTGGTGAGGGATACAGTTTAATGGTGGCTTGTCAGTGCTGTGTTAACAGTTGGACTTGATGATCTTAGAGGTCTCTTCCAAGCAAAATGATTCTATGATTCTAAGTTTGTTGAATATGTACTTCAGCACAAACACATACCAGCTTCCAAACATTTATTTTTCATCCTAAATCCTGTGTCATCAACTCAGCACAAATAAATCCAGCCTTTGTTATATTTCATATATATGAAATATATGAATATACAAACATATATATGAAGCATATTTTTCTGTAGAAAGGTGAGTCCAGCAAAACAACTCCACCTCAAATTTCCACGAAGTCTTTAGAGAGGTCTAATTGTTTTGCATAAAACACTCAGCATGGCTACAGCACTTACAGAGTTTCATTAGAAATCTAAGTAGTTTCATCTTATCAGAACACACAGTAAAGGCACTAACTACACAAAATAGTTACTGTAATTCAATCAAAATGCCTGCCAAAGCAGCAAAAGCTTTAAAACTCCTGCTATTTTTATGCCTGACGTGCCACTCTGTAGTACTCATCAGCATAATTCATCTACAGACACAAAAAGGGACATGCTCTGAGTAAGAGATACTATTCTGTGCTTGCTTGGGGGAATACAACTACAGTCATTAAGAAAAACAAACCACCATAATTCTGCAATAAATTTTATTAAAGATAAAATAAATGTCATTGCTTTATCTGCTTTACACCTGATGTGATATATATCTTGTATGGATTACTGAATAGCCTCTTCTTTTCCTGGGGCAAAAACTTCAGATAAACCTATAATTGCATGTTGAGTTTCATACAGTATTTCAAGATTTTTTTTTTCCACGGCTATTGCATCTGTTGTACAGCAACATCAATGGATAAGACAGTTTCAGTATGACAAGTGGATAAAATTTGTAAATAGCTGAGCAGCCAGTCTCACTTGCTGAACACCACAGGCACTCAGGAAGCTGAATCTCTGAAGTGGTTGTCAGTACCACTTCAATTTTCCTTTCTAATCTTTTGGTTTGTTTTTGTTTTTCAGAAATCTGGACTAAGATACTTTCAACAGCTGGAGGACCCGAGAGTCAATGCACCCCAGAAACCAAAGCAAGCTACACAAAGTACAGACCCATGTCAATACTCGCTGCTTACAATAGCTGGATCCAGGGTTCAGGAGGGGGATATATTTCTCTTTTTTTTTTTTTTCCCCACGAGAAATTAAACTGCAGTGCACTAGCCTGGCACAAACCTTTCTCACCCATACCCAGAATGGTAGGGGTTGGAAGGGACCTCTGGAAATCATCTAGTCCAAACCCCTTGCCAAAGTAGGTTCATGTAGAGCGGGCTACACAGGAATGTGTCCAAGTGGGTTTTGAAAGTCTTCAGAGGAGATTCCACAATGTTCATACAATGGTCAAGAAACATTACTAGCACAATGATCTGCAAAGCAGTACTTGAATTTACTGCTCTATATGGACAAGAACCAAAGAAATACAGGAGGTAAAATTTGTGTAATACACTTTTATACACAGGAAACGTTCCTCAGTACACAACTTCTAGATCTACTTCTGTGACGGAAAACAGTGGCCAGGCCACAAGAATAAGAAGGCACGTGGTTGCCTTTCCACCCCCCCCCCCCCCGCCCCTTCACATGCTGAAAGGTGATTACACAGGCAGCACACAAACCTTATATTAACACCTAGGCAAGCCCCTGCCAGGGAAGCCAAAATTTGTATTTGTCTGCAGGATCAGGTGCTCAGAAACTCAGAAGCCAAGAAAAGAGTTTACTTTAAAAATAAATAAATAAATAAATAAATAAATGAAATCCATCTTTAATTTGACCAAAACTTGAGCAATCAAACAAATAGAACAAGCCCTGAACTGAAGGTAACTGGTAGGTAAAACGATAAACAGGAAAGTTAAATAACGCATTGAACGAGGGATTATAGCTTCAGTTAGCATAAGGATTACTCACTGATGTTCAACCAATTGTGCCACTTGGTGACAATCCTACAGTCATCGGAATGCCCTTGGGAATGATCCAAAACTTCACCATGGCCTCTAAATAAAATCTCCCATTCAGCCACAGAGGCATGCTGTGAGAGCTCCAATTGCAGGAACTGAGCACAGATCCTGAAATAAGTAAAATCGGTGAAAAAAATAAAGCTAGAAAAGTCAAGACACTCCTATATAACCAAGACAGCAGCCAAAAAGGAGATTCTTTCTTTGTGCTAAGGAACAACTGAAAATGCCTGCAGCATTCCTTCTACTAAACTGAAGCTAAAGGCAGGAAATGCTCCTGGAGCAGTAAAGTATGGCAGAAAAACAACTGGGTAAGGAATGAAGGTGAGGCCTGAATGCCCAGGACTGATCTGGGCTACAGGATAGCTTTTAAAAAATAAAATCCTCCTCCACACTAACAAATCAGTCAGTCCTGCACTCTCAAAAGCCCTGCTTCCCCTAAAGACATCCATAAGAGCCAGCTTGTATCTCTGCACCAGTATATCATACGTCAGATGAACAGCAAAGCTGCCAAGTGAGGAGCAGAAGAAACATGGAGGAAGGAGAAAAAGGACAGGGAAACAGTAAGAATGCCTGCCCATTTACCAGCTCCTAGCCAGGACATCAGATAGACTGTCATGCAGATCTGCAACCCACTTGGGATGGAGTGACATGCCAAAAATTCTCTAAGTCTCAACTCTGTAATTTTGAATAGTTCAAAACAGCTGTTGCAGCTGGTTCTGAAGAAGACTGTAGATTCTTCAAGGGCAACCAGCATCATCCCATACACCACACAGCCAAAAGCACACAATAGCTTTTGAGTATAATCACAATGGACATAGACACTAACAATTAATGAATTCCAATGCCTATGGACATGATATCATTAACAGTTCTTAAAGAATTTAAACAAGAAATTCCTTAACAAAGGGGAAAACTGTAGTGAGGAGACAGTGCTCTGTTTGGAAGATAAAGGTTGCTCAAATTGCTTCCTTGCAAATGCAAAATCCTTTGTACCTTGGGCCTCCTAAGACAAGGACAGGAGAGGGGATGTTGAGACACCAAAAGGCAGAATAATTAGTGATTGTCTCCTGAGCCTTAGCTCATCTCACATGGCCTGTAGATAAGAACTCACTGTTAACAAGAGGGGCTACCAGAGATGGGCCAGACCATACCAGTTCTGCCATACGTCAGCATTTTGACCCAAAGGTGAACCTCACTGTGAGGAAGACTGGGAGCCTTCCTCCCAAAGACCCCTGAAGACCCCGGCCCACGACCACCAGACGGCAGCGCACAAGCGCCAATGGGAGGAGGGCTATGCTAATGAGCTCCCGGAACTGATCACAATAATCCAACCCCACATGATGAATACGCAGCCAACTCTACTGAATATGCATGATTTAGTGTAATAAATACCTGCTCGCAGGACACCTCGGTGTGCAAGTTAGGAGGGGTGATCCCCCTTGCACCTGGCACCACAATAAACATACCTGCTTTATAACCTTTCACGGGTTGTAGAGTTTGTTTCCGCATGTCAAAACTTTCCTCAACTTATGCAAAATTAAAAATTTTCCCAGGAGATATCTTAAACTAATTGTGTCATTACGTATTACAGTAGCTAGAAGTTACCCATATTTTAATTACTCATGTTTTCCCTCACAGCACTAATTTCAATTTTGTACTTGCACAATTACAATTCACCCTGAGAAAATGAATACTAAAGTTAATCCAATTCACAAACTTATTTTCATGGCTTTATCATTTACCACAAGCAAAAAATATTCATGCAGAACATAGTAATATTTTAAAACATTAATATTATGGATTGAACTATGAAGAAAATAAACATAGTATCAGGTGTGGATTGTAGATACAGAGTAAAATCCAAATTCAGAAGAATTTGCAAGATGACTACAACTTAAATTGTCAGTCACAGTTGACATGAAAACAATTTTAATATAATGCCTTTCATATTCAGAGCAGTGTAAGCATTGAAATTGTAAACACAAAAATCCTAAGACCTTCAATGAATTTTAAAGCGTGGTTAAGCTTAAATTTTCATTTTCCATAAATGACAGACATGGCAATAAACACTTGACCTGTGAGAATTTTTCTAACAATTCCTCTTCCTTTTCTATTTCTTCTATTATTAACAGGGGAAAAACAAGGTTGGCAGCAGAAAGCATTAACAGCAGCCTCAAGACAGCAAGGCAGGGGAAAAAGGGAAGAAAATGGGCAAGGACAACACTTTGCCTAAAGCAAGCCCAGAGCATCCAAAGCAGTTAGGAGAGACAGAGCGATGACCCAAACGTTGAGCAACTGAAAAGAGAGGGTTTACAACAAACAGAACCTAAATTACATTCCAAAACCAAATCTCCAAGAGAAAGAAACAGGTCACTTGGGAAAATACCTACCAAGAGATGTTCCTAACAGCAACACACAAAACTCCTGTCCATCCTAACAGGTGCTGTGAGGAGGCAAAGCAAATCAACAGGCAGGCCAGAACAACTCTGTATGAATGCTTTCCTCAACATCAGAGCTTCCTCCTTCTGCACCTTCAACCTGACTCTGAGCAAAAGGAAATGGAGACAGAGTTTTTAAGTGTCATTTCTGCTACAGGCTTTATTCCTCTCAACAAGAAAGTTCGGGGTCTTCTCTGGAGGAGATGCTGCAGGAAAGCACAGTCAATAGCCTATGCTCTTCACTCTCCCTTGCTGAAGAATTTCCTGGCAGCATGGAAGCCACTTCTCCTACAGCTGCAGCTGGCATGAAGACAGAAAAAAAAAAAGAAAACATTTCCATCCTGCTCTTTATAAAGTTGCTTCAATCCTCACTATCATGGTAAGATGACACAGGGGGAGAGTATCTTCTTAGGAAAATGCTACTTCTTTTTAGGCTTTAAGTCATTCAGCTACAGATAGAAACTTTTCTGTTGGCGGTGGCGAGCGTTTTCTCAGGTCTTGAGCAACATTCTCACACATCTACATGAAATATGCAATTCTGATACTTTGCATAGCTCATGTCTCACATACAGTTTTGTTTCACATCCTTTGATCTTCACACCAAACCAGATATCTGAGAACACTGCAATTGCACTCCTAACAGATTAGTCAGAAATGCTACATTAAGGTGTAGCATATGATTTCCAGTATCCTACCCTGGAAGGAAAAAAATGTAACTGCTCCTAATAGTCACACTGTTTCCACACTGTGATTAATTCTAATAAGATATAATTAGTTTATATTCCTCTACTTCATACAAGGTTCAGCATCTTGAAAACCACTGGAAGTCTGTCTGGAACACTGACTGTCACTGAAGGGCAAAAAAAAAAAATTCACCCCACAATACTTCTCACATCTTAAAATTATTATTGTGAGCAAACTCATGGTACCGGGTCATGCTGACCAACTTGGATTCATTTGTGTGGTGAGTCTAAGAATTATTTTTTTTATATATGTAAGTCTAAGGAATTAAAAAAAAACCTTGTTATTCCAGTCTATTAACTGTTGGGAATACAACAGTCTACAAAAGAGAAAAAACCACAACTTTTTACATAAGCCAACTATAAAATGAGGATATTGTTTTATAGCCACACAAAAAAAGTAACTCTAATAGTTCATCTTCATTTGGTAAGAACTGATGAAAATTTAACAAAGAATGTATCATCAAATACTATTTTTTCCACTTCCACAACAAAACACAAGTACACCAGAAACACCTAGAGCAAGAAAACAGTATGTTTTCAAGAAGCTAGCATAGTTTTAAAGCGATCTCCATATTAATCAGCAACAAATGTATTTTTCAGAGATAAACGAGGAGACAATGTAGACTTCACAGCCTCGTGCATTACTGGAAGTCTCATATATGCTAAACTTCTATATGCATAAAGAAAGAGTATCCCTTAGCTCAGACTTCCTAATGACCCAGCACAGCTGGAAGCAGCAGAACTCAGGCGCTGTGCTAATGGAGACCCTCTCTTCGGCTCTTAAGGAAGCATCTTAGGTTTGTTGGTGAATGACATCAAGGTCATGGAGGAATGCCCTTTGCAACAGATCCAAAACAACAAGCTGCTCTCCTTTCTAAACCTCCAATTGTGCGGTGAAAGAGGTACACTTGGAGAGTTCAGGGCTAGCTGTCCTCAGGCAGAGCTGTGCTAGTCTAAGACAGGGTCGCAGTGGTACAAAAGATCACACAATTACAACCATTCCCCTCACCACTCTGAATCAAGCCCTCCCTCTCTCTACTTAAAATATTCCACACCATGGTCATAAATTAATGGTGGTTTCGTACCTTCAGGATGCCACTAACACAGGCATTCCGTACTTTATAACACTATAACAATGCTATACCACCTTTCATCACAATGATGACAAAATAATATAAAATTATTGTTAAGAAAAATAATTATATAAACCAGCAGCTAATTTGTGTCTGTCTAAGCTGAAGACAGAGCTGAATGCACAGTCTTGAATGTAAAAACGTGTCCACATAGCTATTCTTAAGCCAGGTAAAGTAAAGCAAGAAGCATACACTTGCTGGCCTGCATTTAGCACTTTGTAATCACTCAACTATTTACCAAATTCTTGGTGATATCTCCCATACTGCTGCCCCAGATGGCTTACCAAGAGTCCTAACTTAGACATTTTCTGTCTCTCTAGATACATTCACAAAAGTTACAGTCATACAAAACCACATTCGTAGTTCCTCTTATTCCATTATGGGAGTCTGAACCTCTGACATCACCCAAACAAGAAACACGACTTTTCTTCCATTGTCTGTAACATTGTACATTACCTGTTCTCCAATATTCTTATGTCTCTCTTCAAAAGCAGAAGTGTTAAAGAATTTGGAAACTGGCTACTATTACATCTTTTCCCTCCTTTTGCTGAGACACTGATTCTAGAAAGTTTGTTTGATTGTTCCCAAGCATCAACCAGGACTCAATTTTTCTTGCAGTGGATTCTTGTAAATGCAACCCCTCACAGAAATTTTCTGTAACAAGCAAACAAACACCAAAGGCACAATTGACTTTAACCCTCGTTTTGACTCCCAATCTGTAACAGATTTGGTATATTTTCAAGTCAAAAACTGAAAGTCAGACCAGGCAGTGCCATCACCACCACACACCTTGCAGGACACTCAGTCAGCAGGGATTAATGGCTGACAGAATATTGAATACACAGAGGAAGAGAAGAGCTAAGCACCAAGATGACACTTCCACATTCTCTTTCCAGACAAAAGAACATCTTTAAAAGCCATGTAAGAATTTATAAAGCTGAGTAAACTGAGCAACACCACCCAATAAAATGGACAGCCTTATAAAGCAGCACGTGCAAGCAAGCTTTGCAATGTTAAATTGTCCTGCATTAACAGTCAGTACTGATTTAGGAATATTTTGTTAAATTGAGAAGTAACTGGCTATGCTCAGATTGTAAGAAAGCTTCTAATCTGATCAACTACATAAAAGCAAATTCTAATAAACCACAGTATTAAAAATAAGTAGTATTAAAAGTAGCACCAATGAATGGCAGAAAGAGGTGAAATAAATATTTTCCTTTAAACTTTCGATTTTGCATGTAAAGTTGAGAATATTTGGTCTATTCTGACAGAATATATAGTATCATGTGACATTAACAGCAGAACTCTAAAGATATAAGCAACTCAAGCATTACAGTGTTTGCAGTACTTTGTTTTTAAAGGAAATAAAAACAAGTATCACACTCACTTTACTATACTAACTGCAAGCCTGGCTTCTGACCCTGGCTAGACAGTAGAGACTACAATCAAGAATAAGATAATTCATCTCTTGGATGGAAGAAGTCTACAAGGATTGTGCAAGCACAGCTCCTGTGAAAGGACAACCTACTTCTGTAACTTGGCCAAGTTCTGGGAGGATGTCAACACACGTATGAATAAAGGGAACCCACTAACATAATTGTGGCAAGAATAAATTAAGCTAAATTTCCAGGGACTGGAAGAGTCATTTTGTAGCCTGATAGCCAGGTAAAGGATAGAGAAGAATTAAAAATAAGGTGCAGTAAGTGCTTTCCAGAACAGAAAAAGGCAATGGAATCCTCTGGGGGATCACCAGCAATCAGCTTTATTCAACATCTTTATCAATGTCCACAGAATAGAAAATATAGTGAAATACCCCACGCTTGTAAAGGAAACAGCTTTGTTTACTCCCTCAGTCCTGCTACTGAGCTGTACAGCCACCGACCCCATGCTAAAGAGGTATTAAAGCATAGAAAAAGCCTCACAGAAAATGTTTAGTTAAAATCAGATAAATCATCTTTTCTGTTGCTCTCCCCAGTAAGTTGCTGGCCATTCAAATCTTGTTCAAGCTCTATGGAAGCACAAGCAGCACATTTTCAGCAAGGCAGTGACCCTAACACTACAGGTACTCTTTTGCAAATAAAGTACCATCAAGCAACACAGCGTCCTCTGTTCTCTCAAGATGCTGCTTCCACAGAAATAAGTACTATCAACAAACACCTTTCTTCTTTACCAAAATGTGAATTTCTAAACAGATCTTTGCTATGTATCCTGCTTCAGGACAGTGTTGTTTTAATTGCTAATGGAATATAATTCAAAACAGCTACACTATCAAATCTGCTGTAGCAGAATATTTTAGCCTTCAATAAAAACAACATGAACCTATTCATTAGTAAATACAGAATTCTCTTAAGCAACAAGAAATCACAAAATGGGAGACAGTTACCAAAATCTGCCCTCTAGTCTACATAGAATATAGACAAAATAACACTATCCAAATGTTTAATTTCATTATACAAATAGTATCACCAGGCAAGTAAGGTAAGGAAGGGATCATAGAATGCCCCAGGCTGGAGAGGATCTCCAAAATCCATCTAGCCCAACCCCCTTGCAGTAAGCAGGGACATCCTCAACTGGACCAGGTTGCTCAGAGCCTTCATCAAGCCTGACTTGAATGTCCCCAGGGATAGGGCCTCCACCACCTCTCTTAAACAACCTGTTCCAGTGTTCCACCATCCTCATAGTAAAGAACTTCTTCCTGATGTTCTTCTACTGGTAGATTCACTAATACTATATATATATATACACACTAACTATATATAAATACATGAACACCTCTGTATTTTAAATCGCCAATTCACTTTGAGATAAGACTAAGCAGAACTACTGTACTAGCTGAGCTTTCCTCTCTGAATCAGAACATCAAACACTGCCCCCAACAGCCATCCTTACCCTGCTTGGGTACTTCAGGCCCTTACTATAAAGGCTCAGACAAGGCCACAGAGTAAGTCAGCTGTTTAGCAAGTCTGTGACCCCAAATCCTGGTGAGACCATGCTGCTTTGCAGCAGGCAATCCAGAAATTCAGATATACTGCATATCACTACCCATCTTCTGGCTCACCCAGCACTTCTGACACAGCCAGAAGCTGCAGCCAACAACATTTACAATTACAAGCTGGGAGATAAAACTAACTATAGAATTACATTTCACAGTGTAATGCCTGAAACATTAATTTTATAGATAACAAGATTGCAAAAATGCTAAATTAATGTCAAGCACAAGACTTTTTTTTTTTTTTAAATATGTGTTCCTATGCTGCCACCTAAAGATCAGAGTGAAAAACAGGAACAGTAGCAGACTGTCACTTTTATCTGTAGTCCTGGAAATGAGCGGTGGTTTTTTTTCTGATGCTTGGCTTTGAACGAAGATCACACTGTATTCCTGAAACAGTTTGGTTCCATGTTGCACTTCAGCAGTACCTCACCTTTTTTCCAATTTTGATACATTAAAAAAAAAAAAAAAAAGCCTATGTATGGATATATGTTTCACTAATTTAACAGTCTGTTAAATAAGAAGCCACTGCCTTTATTTATATCAATAATATCACCTTGCACAATCTTGATCTATAAACTCTATCTAGCCACAGTACATTTTGCAATGGACTCTATATAGGTAGAAAAATATTTTTAACTTATTTAACTGACACAACTTTTTAGAAAAAAAGGACAAAGTTTCACAAATGCAAAACTTTCATGATCTATCACTTGGTAACACCACTATTACTCCCAACAAACCTTGCCCTGAATACATTTCTATACCCAAACACTTGGAATTATTTTCATTCCTCCTGTTGCAGTTCAGAAGTCTGCAGCCTCTCGCAACTTGGAAGTTGAGATGGTACATACAGGCATCATCATCCCAAAGTCTGGTGATGTCATGAGTCAAGACTTCACAGATAGATACATTAGCTAAAAATCTTTTCTGGTGTTCTGGGTTTTTTGTTGGTGGGTTGGATTATTTTCTTCATATGCTGTTAGATGCAAGCATCACTTAGTAAACATCATCTAACTTTTCTCTGGGAAAATGATGATTTCATTATCATTTCTTTAAACAGAAACTGAGATGCACTGTAAGGACACAAAGCCAAACACTGGAAATGTTTAAAGAAAAAGCATCTATTACTTTCACTGCAGAAAGAAGGAAAAAAAAAAATAAAAAAAGCTAGCAGTACTGAATCATCTCTTCAAGTCTTGGTCGTTATACATGGTTTTGGATTTACCTACCAGTACATTTCAGGTATTAACATACAGATCTTCTACAAACAGGGCTATCACAGATCTGTCCTACTAGAAAATTGCTAACAGGTAGAAAATAGTTACGGGGGTTGTTTTTTTCTATTGTGGGTTTGTCAGCTTTCACTTGTCAGGATGTGAGGGAAAAAGGAAGGCGTTTGTCCATCGCTTGTCTTAAAAAACACGTGCTCCTTCCACGGGGTAAACTTGGAAAGACACAGGGGAAAAAAAAAACCTCATCGCGCTAACAGTTTTATGAAGGCCGGTTCCTGACGGCTGCCGCCAGCTCTACGGCAGCCCGGGGCAGAGCGTCCCGCTCGTAGTCCTTACGGCTGGTTTCGCCGCGGGGCTACAGCAGCGACAACTCTGCACTCGCCGTAACCGGTAGTTTCGAGCAGGCCGAGGGCAGTCCCACAGCGCTCGCACCGTCCCGGACTGCCACGGCCACCGCCGGCCAGCTCAGTCCTTCGCGCTCAGAAGTGATGAGCCCCCCAGCAGCGTTCCCCTACCCCCACCAGGACGAGGAAGGAGGAACCCTCTGAGGGGAACCCGGTGCCTTCAGCCCTCTCCCGCCCCCGCGGCGGGGAAAACGACACCGAGCATCGGCTCAGCCCCGGGCCGCCTCCGGCCCTGACGACTACTGATGCCCGCCCACACCGGGCGTACAAACTTTCCGCGCCCGGAGGAGACGTCCTATTAGAAAAGCCTTTTAAAGAAAAAAAAAAAAAAAGAGCGGCGGAAAGCGGCGAGTCGCGCACCTCAGCCCCGGCAGCAGTCGCCCCGACCCGGCATAGCCGGTCCCCCCAAGGAGCTAGACCCTCGTCTCCCCTTCGCCGCTGCCGCGACCCCGGGCCTGATGCCGCAGCGCTGTCCCACTTCAGCGGAAGAGGCGGCGCTGACCTAGCGGGGCCGACGGGAGAGGCGGCAGCGACGTCCCTCCCGCCCTCCGGTACCTTCGCAGACAATGCTCGCATACGCCGCCGAGCTGCGCCTTGGTAACGACGTAGGCGAAGGGCTTGGCGCGGTAGAGCAGCTCTCCAGGCTGCAGCCGGCGGCAGGAGCGGAGGCCGCTCCCTCTGCCCGGACTGAGGAACTGCTCCAGCACCCCCGACTCCATTCTCCCGTGCGCGCCGCCCCCGGGAAGAGAGAGACCGGGACCGCCTCGCCCGCCGCCACGTGACGCGGCGCTACCCCTCGCAGCCGCCATCTTAACTGGGGTCCTAGGCCACCACCGCGGGATGAGGGGCTCTTCACGTCCGCGGGGGTCGAGCGGGGTCTGTAGGGTGCGGCGTCCCTGGTCCAGACCTCGTCACTCGCCTGTGCCGAGAGGCCCCAGAGCCATTTGCCTAAAGTGGGCTTCATAGTACACTTCCATTAACAAGTCATCTGGTGATACCAAATCGAGTGGTGATCAGTGTTTCTATGGCCAGTTAAAAATAGGAGGTATATTTGAGATTTTTCAGTTACTTTGGAACTCTCTGGTTGGTTGGTTTATTTTGAAAGAGAGTGAGATGGTGAAAAAATAAGACATCAACTCATAAACCTTGTTAACCATAAGACTGTGGACACTTCTGATGCATGTGCTGCCACTTTAGCCTTGTCCAGCAACATTAAAGCTTCATTTCTATATTGACCCAGTCTCAACACTGGCACAACAGTGGGAAAAACTAGATAACAAAAGTAAAAATGTCACAAGGACACGTGGAGGTTACGCACCCACAGCTGTGGGTGAACTTCCCCAGGCCCTTAGCTGCACAGAGGTGGGGGGTATCCCCAGCCCAGGGCTTTGTCCTCCAAGGGGCTGCAGGAAACTAAAAAACCTCTCCAGCCAGGTGGCTGATGTTCATGAATGCAGCAAGTCCGGTGCATGCTTCACTGTACCACGAACTGAAAATCATACTCATTTTGTACTGATAACCCAAGGGTTTATCTGCATCATTTCTTCACTGATTCAATACATAAGCCAGCATAGAGAATTCAGATCTCAGGCAGGGGCTTCATCATTTGTAAACTCATTTGTTCCAAAAGATTACAAACCCTTCCATTCATTATCTTAATCAAAATATCAAGCAGTTTGGTTCACAAAGGAAGAGATAATGATGATGATTCTATCAAAAAAACAGCTCAAAACAGAGGACATCTGTGGTACATAGAGTCTGTCCTGCAGGTCGAGGCTGGTTCTCCTCCCCCTCTATCTTGCCCCGGGTAAGACCATGTTTGGAATACTGTGTCCAGTTCTGGTCTCCCCAGTTCAAGAGGGACAGGGAAACTAGAGCCCAACAGAGAGCTGTGAGGATGATGAAAGGACTGGAACGTCTCCCTTATGAGAAAAGGCTGGGAGCCCTGGGGCTGTTTAGCCTGGAGAAGAAAAAACTGAGAGGGGATCTTACTAATGTTTGATATATCTGAAGGGTG
>JANIJG010017015.1:262910-273703 GCA_024611175.1 Megaceryle torquata
GAGCCCTGGGGCTGTTTAGCCTGGAGAAGAAAAAACTGAGAGGGGATCTTACTAATGTTTGATATATCTGAAGGGTGGGTGTAAAGTAGAAGAGACCAGTCTCTTTTCGGTTGTGCCCTGGGACAGGACAAGGGGCAATGGTCACAAACTGGAACACAGGAAGTTCCACCTCAACGTGAGGAAAAAGTTCTTTACTGTGAGGATGATGGAGGCCTGGAACAGGCTGCCCAGAGAAGTGGTGGAGTCTCCTTCTCTGGAGATGAATCAAGACCCACCTGGATCTGTTCCTGTGTGGCCTGCCCAAGGTGTTCCTACACTGGCGGAAGGGTCCCTTCCAGAGGTCCCTTCCAACCCCTGCCGTTTATGATTCTATGATTTTACATATGAGCTAGCATCTGGCCATATTTCTGGATCTCATTGGGTTCTGAATACAAAGAAGTATGGCTGGGATGGGAACTGCTAAGAACCCAAGCTCCGTCTGTGCGTATCACTTGGAATCCACCTCATACACCAGCTGCTTTTTGTCAGACCCATCCATTAGCAGAAAAGCAAAACGCTTGCACAATTAACCAGGAGCACCACTCTGACATGGTGATGCACAAAGCCACTGAGATGGTAAGTGCTTTCCGTGTGGGTCTACATAGCTCTCATCCATTGATGAGATTACACATGTGATGCAGGCTAAATGTGCTCAATTGCACATAGTTTGGTTTTCCTTATTATGCCTACAGAGGGAGTTAGGGCTTGTGTTTTGGAAAGTTGAGTCATCCTGTCAAAGAACGCCGAGACAGACCTGTCAAAGAATGCCGAGACAGACCTAACAGTTCTTGCAAACACAGCTTTTCATTTCTAAAACATACTCAGTTTTGCTCTCAGTAGTGATTAGTTCAGTCTGCCACTGTTTTCATCGAAGTTGTGACAGGGTCATCAGAAATGGCAATATGAATATCCAAAATACTATTGTTGGGAAGAATCGAGGCACATCAAGGCACAGGATTCCCACAGAAACAGAGAGATTTTGACATTCACTTAAATGCTGCAATGATGTAATTCATTACCAAAAGAAGTGTCAGCAGTCTGGTTGTCAGTTAGATAGTTACACACATTACGCCGTTTATCTTTAGTTCTCCTAGCGAGTTTTTTAAGTGTTCAATTACAGTGATACTGAGATATTCAAGAATTACACCCGACGCAGATGTTTTTGGAAATGTCAGTTTGAGTTTTCTGAAAAGCAGAGTGATATTATGGCTCTATATGCCAACAAGTGGTCATTTAGCCCTTGAATGTATTTAGTTGAATTATTCCACGTCTGTCATTAGTAGGGGGTTTTTATACGGCTCAGTCATCCACTGACCTGGACAGGTCAGACTTCCCAACAGCTCTTTGAAATGCATGACATATTCTAGACAGAAGCAGCTGTCAAGGCATGTAATGGAGACACTTCTGTGGGAAATATCACTTGATTGTGCCTGGCACTGCTAAAATCAGTCATATTTCCTTACTGCCAGTAGATGACTTATACCCGACTAGAAGTTTAGCTCTTCCATTTCAAGACAGCATGTTCTATGACATGAATTTACAGAAAGAATTGTAGTAATGAAATAAAATTCTATTCTTTAGTCATGAATATGCAATACCCATTCCAACCAACACGGCACAAAACTGAATTTTTCTAGGAGCAAAATAGGGCTCACAACACAAGATGCTACATTTTGGATTAGTACAAAACGTATGTCACTAAGGGCATAGAATAGCTATCAAATACTTAGTTGAAAGCACAAATATTTTATGAACACCTAAGAATCTCCTAATGACGTCACTTTTAATGTTGGTGTGCTAGTTAAAAATTGATTCCAGAATGTACAATCAAACTCACTGCAGAAACATCTTAAGCACAAATTCATAATAAACTTCACTCAGTTACATAGATTCTACTTGATTACTTTTTACTTCCAATTTTACAAAATCCTGCCTCTTTTTTTTTTTTTTTTCCCTACTAATATAAAAAGGGGTAATGGCTTTAAACTGAAAGAGGGTGGATGTTGATTAGATGATTAGGAAGTTCTTTACTGTGAGGGTGATGAGACACTGGAACAGGTTGCCCAGGTAAGTTGAATGTGTACAGGGCCAGGTTGGATGGAGCTCTGAGCAACCTGATATACTGGGAGGTGTCCCTGCCCATGGCATGGGCAACTGAAACTAGATGATCTTTATAGGTCCCTTCCAACCCAAACCATTCTGTGATTTGAGTCTTCCCAACCTCACATACATTAATTTGCTTCAGATGGCAGAAACAAGCTTCTGAAGTTCATCAGTGTAATTTCGTAGCTGTTGGTGTATTTTGTGTCTTTATCACTAGGATGAACTACATGAAGCATTACAGTCTTACATTATGAGTGACTGACTGTTCATTTGGTGTATCTTAACTACCCCTCATTTCCCTTGGGCTTCATATGCTTGCTGCATGTGGTGTTCTACCAGCTGGGGATAGCCAGGGTGTGTGTTTTTAGCAGCGACATATTGAGCAGCATACTCAAGGAAAGATGCAGTAGCTATTGAACAAGGATACAAATGTGAGTGAGTAAACACCTTCCTCCCACTGACTTCTTTTCCTTTCTGGAGAAGTTACTTATTTCCATTTTCTCAGTGTTTACAGGAGAAGGGTAAAGCTTTGCTAATTAAAGGCGGCTTACAAAGCTTACATGGGAGTTTTCAAACTACAGCCCCACAGATTGCATTTAGCCTGCCAGAACAATTCTTTCAACATCTTTCTCAGGAAGCTTCAGGTTCTTCCTATCACACTCACACATCTTAAACTACATCACACTACCTGTTTCTAAAGCTTTATGTTGATGTTTCTATCAACATTATAATTATTACCTGTAAGGCTAAGCTGTAATTATTAAAATGTCTGATGCTGAACAAGCCTAGCAGCTGGTACATACACATTCCACCTTAACAACCACTCTTCACATCATCTGCTGTGTTAATTAGTACATGGTCACAAACCCTTTGTCTGGATCAAAAGTGAACTACTAACGATAGAAATCAACTTGACTAATCTCATTCCAACTGGCAAAATTTCTCATTAACTGGACATCACAAAGATCAAATATCTTTCTATTTGTGTTTGCTACAATCATAATACAGTTAAGTAGTAAAACTTCAGGCAGTTGCCATCACAGTCATGTAGTTTTCTTTTACAGGCAGGTGGATGGCACAAATGATAATGGCCATTAGAAAATACTTAGCACCTCTGAAGTTACAATCAATATACAAATTATGATATATTGGTGTTTTAATACAGCATGCCAAAAGCCATCTCCTTAGCAAGTCCTCTAAGAAACAGTATTTGAAGAGTATTGAAGGGTGAGAGCAATACTCAAGAGTTGTACTTGCTCGATGTTTTGTGGGTGGATGATGTTTTAGAGGTTCACTTGAATTGCTCTTTGAAAAAAAAAACCAGTCTGGAAATAATTGAAAGGAATACTCTATATTGGGGACCTTCTATTATAATAAGTATCTTGCAACCTTCATCTCATCCAAGATCACAAAGACAGCAAAATAGGAAGAAACAAAACTGCCCCAAAACTTTCAGCTAATTAATGCAATTTTTAAAATCTACTACTTTATATCTTATCTATAAATAGTGTCATAACACAAAAAAACCCTAAATGAATTTTGTAGCATTTTCAAATGTTGGTGCTTATCATCCCTTAATCTGGCAGAGTAACTCAAATTAATGCACTTTCAGAAGTGGGAAACTGCTATCCCATCATGATAGAAAAGTAGTTCCTGTATACCTTTTGGTCTCAAAGTTAGCATGATCTTCTCTTATGAGGTCTAAGCATTTTACATTTTGAGTGGATTTACAGGTTTGTTTTCTCTTTGAATAGCATTTGAGGGTTATTAAACTGTAAATATTAACCTGAATTTATGTACCTTTTTCCTAGTTTTAAGTTCTGTCTGCATTTATATGCATTAAAAAAAAAAAAACAAACTGAGAAGATGTTGGCTCAGTTTTCTATCAACATACTGAGGAATATGGCAAAGGCAGATACGCAAAGGAAAAGAACAGAAGTAGTACAGGGTTCATTAAAAATCATAACAAAAATGGATGAGAAGCCTTTATATGGAATTTAAAATTTCAGTGAAAGCTTGCATTCAGTATTATCCTACAGAAGCTGTAAACCCACAAGAGTAGGAAGTACTGAGAGGATGGCATCAGTTAATCCAATCCATAGACCTACTTTGATTTTTATCTCCTGTATTTATTCATGTACACCAGTTAATTTTCACTTTTGTCCATCAGAATAATCCCCTCAGAGACCAGACTAATCCCCTCACAATCCAGGAAAGAGTAGTGAAAGACCTGCTAAGCCAACTGGACACCCATAAGGCTATGGGGCCGGATGGGATCCACCCAAGGGTGCTAAGGGAGCTGGTGGAGGAACTTGCCAATCCTCTCTCCATCATTTATCAGCAATCCTGGTCAACTGGGGAAGTCCCGGATGACTGGAGACTTGCCAGTGTGACACCCATCTACAGGAAGGGTAGGAAGGAGGATCTGGGGAACTACAGGCCTGGCAGCCCGACCTCGGTTCCAGGGAAGATTATGGAACAGTTCATCTTGGGGGTGATCACGTGGCAAGTGCAGGACTACAGGGGGATCAGGCCCAGCCAACATGGGTTCATGAAGGGCAAGTCCTGTTTAACCAACCTGATCTCCTTCTACAATCAGGTGACCTGCCTGGTGGATGAGGGAAGAGCGGTCGATGTTGTCTACCTGGACTTCAGTAAGGCATCTGACACCATTTCCCATGGCATTCTGCTGGAGAAGCTGCAAATAATTTTCTTTCTTTGAGTTCACATTTGAAATTTTATCAGCAACACAGTTAAGAAGTTTTATATAGACAGTGGCGGTCTTATATTTTATGCATTGAATACTTCTGGTATGTTGATACAAGATATCTTGCTGCAAAAAGAGCAAGGTATCTGATTCAAGGGGGTGTTGGCAATCAGTCCAGGAGACCCTGCATTCTTGTAGACCAGGAGGCAAGACAGCTGCCATCTACTGAGAATGAAAAAAAAGGTACAATTGGTTCTGTTAATGCGTTTGCCATTCATGGTCAATTTATAATGCAAGTTATCTGAAATAATAAGAGATCTAAACAGAAAACAAGTCCTCAAATCTTCATCAAATCCTGACAAATCTTCACCAGAACACCAGTAAAACTCTGAGACAGACTGCAAATTAAACCTCAGCCTTTCCAGTAGTTTCATCATAACATTATAAAGGCTTTACCAGCAGCTTAGATAGCTGCAGCCTAGCTAGAAGAGTGAACTAAAGCTGCCTGCAGTAATTTTTTCTTCTGCAGCAGGAACTGCAGGAGGAAGACAGATGAATGCTTGCCACCGCTATACCTCACACTACACTTCAGAAATATAATTCTGTGTTTGCATTGTTTTGGTCACTGCTGTTTTCCAAAGCCTAAAAAAATAGTTCAGCCTTTACCAAAAAGGCATTTGATTAATTTGTGCTCTGCTAAAAAAAAGCTTTACTTTTGGCCACAGCTCTTCCCCAAAGAGACAGAACCACTACAGCCTGCCAGCACTAGTGGACAACAACAGAACAATTACATGGTAAGACAGGAAGAGAAACTAGGAACAGGTTGCATTATAGTGTACTATGGCTAAAAAGAGAATTTTAATACCATTTGGTTTTGAGGCAAGTTATTTTGTACATATAATACAAATTAAATACATATTGACAAAGGTTGCAGGTAAGATTATTTTTTTTTCTACCCCAAAGTGTTTATACAACGCTGAATTTTCCGGTGACTTTTGATATAGACCAAAAATAAGATAAAGTCAATATGCATATAACTATTGATGTATTGTAAACTAGAACAGGCTGCCCAGTGTTGTTTTCAAATTTTCAAAAGAAAGAAAGAATTGTTACAGCTTTTTCCCCAGAAATCTAACAATCTTTAGTTAAAAAAACCAAACCAACTCTCAGATGATGTTTTATCATGATGTCATTACCATGTCTTCTACTAACCCACAGCTATTATTATTATTGACTTTAGATTGCAAAATTTTTTAGATCAGAGACAATACAACAGATTCAGTCACTCTAAAGACCTCTGTATTTTCAGAATCTGCGAAAGAGCATTCAAATCACTGAGCACTAAAATACAAACCACATAAATGATGATATTTGGTCTGTTTGTTTGGGTTTTTTTTTGTTTTAGTTTTTGTTCCCCCCCCAAAATGTTATACAGCAGTGTAACAAAAAGTTCCATCCAAAAGCAGCAGGTCAGTAATACGCTCCTGGAAAAGAGGCAAAGTTTGTCCATTCTAGATAGGATTGTGATCAAATAACTGAATCCTTTACTTTCATCCTGGGTAGAACGGCTCTTGTTACTTGCTAAATTTATTTTCCTGTTTGGACAGAAAATCATCTAGCTAACAGTGTCTCCGATTTGATTTAAATCATTTCTTATCAAAGTAATCTCTCAGAAGCAAAGGTGATCTTCCAAAAGACAGCAGCTTTAGATCTGTAAGTTTACATTCCTTATACTTTCCATGACTTCATCATGGAACCAGGTTTCAGAAAACATATTGGAGTTTTGCAAAGCCTCAAAAAGACGCCTGTAGTCTTCTGGATACAAGCTCCGTATTTGAGCATCTTTAGGAATTTCTAGTGCTCTCAGCAATTTACCACGATTGTCCAAGCTCCATGAACTGAAAAAACAAACAAACAAAATATAATGGTGCATTTCTTTCTGTGAAAAAATAAAGAACAAGAAACAGTATCTGAAGATCCACTTGACTCTTCTGCAGCTTCTAGAACTTAACATCTTCCTCCAGCACAAGCTATTTTCAATCCATATTGCAAACAGGAAGAAACCTCTGCTAATAAGACATATAAATATCAAATAAAGATCCCAGCAGACACAGACAATACTAAACTACAGAAGCCTCCTCATTAAAGGGTGGGTGCCCTCCTTCCTCCAAACCAACTGCATAAGTCAGTAACAGGCATTAGAGGATAAAAATGGGTTGTTCCTCAATGCCTGAGAAATGAAAGCCAAGGTCATCGTTTTGATGATTCAGTACAGCATGAGTTAGTGCGACTCACACCTCCTGGGTATTTTCTTCTATACATAAACAGACATATCCACCATCTCTCCATCTACATCATTGCTGTGAAAACCAGACCTTTATAAATGTGCAAATACATTAACTATTTCCCAGACAAGAAAAGGGTGTATAAATACACAGAAGATGCACATTAAAAGCCTTCAGGGTTAGCTCCACTTCCTGGCCAAAGGACAGAGTGGAGCTTAGGTAAACCACTGACCTTTAAGAAAGCAATCCATTAAGGCTCCTTGCACTTGTCTTTGCTAAATGAGTTACTGGAATTTATTAGCTCTCCACCCCACCCCACCCCCTTTTTTTTTTCTTTTTCTTCTTCCCCATTTTCTGGAAATTAACTTTCATAAACTACTACCAGCAAATGAGAAATATATTAATTATTTTCATTAACAAGTTGAAGTCAGTGCTTTCCAGACTGCAAACACTTCCTGTTTATGGGAGACAGAAATCTACTGATCATAAAGCAAAGTGGCAAAGTAAAAAGCTCCAACACAATACCAAAAAGAATATTTAAGAGAGTTGCATAACTGGTAAATAAGTCTGAAGCCTTATTTTTTAATTATATAACAGCAAGCCATCTGAGGACATGTGCATTCCACCTTCAATAACCTTCAGCTATTTTCACTGGCATTACTTTGATGTCTGTTAGACTGAAACTCTTTTTCAGCTTTTAATTTCTATACCTGAAAAACTTTTGGTGACTTAATTATTATGTCTGTAAAGTGAGAGAAAACTTCTTGCAGATAAATGACCTCACTGCCATTGGAGGTACAGACAATTAGCACTCATCTGCATTCTAAATATTTGCAACCTTCCTGTCAAACATCAAGTTTTTATCACCTGTGAATACAGGTCAGGAACAGTGCTCAAAATATTGTGCTGTGGCTTGCAAAAATGCAGTTTTCTATTTTACATGTAGATAATTAAAACCAAACCAAACAAACAAACCAAAGCTGTATTTCAGCTATCAATAAATACTGCTTTGATAAACATATTTTAGTATTTTCCTATATTTCTCTGGAGAGGGTAATTCTTTCTTACTTACTTTAATCTATCAGTAAGTCTAGACTTCGGTTTAGCAAGACACTGTTTCACCATGAAAATAAAGGTAGATGAATTTGTGGGCTTCAAGCCTCCTGTAAACAGATTTTTCTGAGGAGTCAGTCGTACCAAACATAAATGGTCATTTGGCAGCCACTGCAAGAAAAACAGAACAAGTCACTGAAAAGTAATTTTTAAGAAAGTGTCTGTCTTTAGCTAAGAGTGTTTCCTCTGTGCCATCAGTAACATTTCTTAAAGAGTTTTACAAGTCTTAACAAGATGATTTCACGGGAAGCTGAAGCTTTAAAATTTTGTTGTAGAACAAGGATGATTACTTCCCCCACTCCCCAAACAGGAAAGAAAATAGGAAACAATAGAGATATATTATCCCTTTGGTTTATTTTTATTTTTTAAGATCAAACTTTCTTGGTTGAAGAGACAATACAGTCTTGATGTGACTTTTACAGAGGTTATAAGATACGTAGTATTCCTATAGTATACAAGGTATCAGATCACATCACCTCAGCTATACTGACAGTATCGCAACTTCAGGACTATATGAAATTGGGAGGGAGCAGCGTCTTTAACTGAAATAAACACACTTCTGTATTGGCAGCAATGGATGCACCAGCCAACAGACCTCTCATCTGTACATCTCCTAGGGTTGTGACAATAATTCTTATATAATGCACCTGACAGGCCTCTCTGTGTGGCTTTACAGCAGCCCACCAAAGTCTGTAAGGCATACCCAGTCAATTACATTCTCTTACAGTCACTTAGATTGTACAGTAACACTTCAAACAACACTCAATATACTACCACAGCAGTTTTCTGGGGAGGGTAAAACCAATTACTTAAGTAAACACGTTTTTATATTATTCATATTAAGTAGAAATACATTATACAAAGAAACATCGTTACTTCTCTAAAAAAGAAAAGCAAAGAACTTTACACAAGGTACTTTTCCACTTCTCAAATTTAAGCTTTGAGACTCACACTTTCTAGCCATTAACTGGCACACGGAATCTACCCTGGACAGGTAAATAACCATTTTAGCCCAGTCAGTGTGCTCCTGGTTTTGACTATTAACTGTAGTGACATTTTTGTTCAAGCAGGCGAATATGAAAAAGAAGTTACTGACAGGGTCACAAGACTTTATCCATTCACATCCCTTTATGTTGTTTATTCACTATATTTTTTTCCATCTTAGACAATAAAGGTATTAGTTTATTACTTTATTAGAAGTAGTAGTAGTTTCTAAGCTCATAGTAGTTCTTCACCCCCCCCGATGCATCTACATGCTTCTGTAAGTTTTAATTAAAATAATTCTTAAAAAATACATGTGTAAACACTGTTATAGTTATTTTAACCTTTAATTAAAGTGGTTTAGCTGCATCTTTAAAAGGAGAAAGTTGCACATAATGATCTTACCATGCTTTTTGGTATTGCCAGTCCCCCATTCTTCATATTAGTTAAAAATGATGACCAAGGTTCCTATGGGATGGAGAAAATATATTACAGAATTCAACTGCTTTGATGGAACAGAACAGAATGGAAAAGAAACATTTCATTTGGAAGAGACTTACAACAATCATCTAGTCAAACTGCCTGACCATTTCAGCACTGACCAAAAGTTAAACCAGGTTATTAAGGTCATCCTACAAATGCCTCTTAAAACACTACCAGGCTTGGGGCATTGACCACCTCTCTCGGAAGCCTGTTCCAGTGTTTGACCACCCTCTCAGTAAAGGAATGCCAGTCCAAACCTCCCCGGGTGCAGCTTTGAATCATTCCCATGTATCCTGTCACTGGACAGCAGGGACAAGGAATCAGCACCTCCTTCTGTACTTCCCCTTCTCAGGAAGCTGTACAGAGGAATGAGGTCACCCCTCAGTCTCCTTTGCTCCCAACTAGACAAGCCCTAAGTCATTAGCCACTCCTCACAGGACATTCCTTCCAGCTGTTTCAACAGCTTTGTTGCCCTTCTCTGAACTCATTCAGGAACCTTCATATCCTTCTTAAATTATGGGGCCCAGAACTGCACACGGAATTCAAGGTGAGGCTGCACCAGTGCTGAATACAGGGGGACAATCACCTCTTTTGACCAGTTTGTCATGTCGTGTTTGATGCACTCCAGGATGTGGTTTGCTGTCTTGGCTACCAGAGCACACTGCTGACTCATATTGAGCCTGGGGCTAATCAGCACCCCCAGATCCTTTTCTGCAGGACTGCTCGCCAGCCACTCCTCTCCCAATTTATCCTTGTGCCCAGCAGTACTCCATCCTAAGTGCAGAACTTGACATTTGGACTTGTTAAATTTCATCCTATTAATCACTGTCCAATGCTCCAACCTAGATCCCTCTGCAAGACCTCTTGTACCTCAAGAGAGTCAACAGCACCTCACAACTTGGTATCATCAGCAAACTTGCTAATGATGCATTCAACTCCTGCATCCAGATCATTGATAAACATATCGAACATTACTGGCCCAGAATTAAACCCTGAGGAACACCAGTGGTGACTGGTCACCAGCCAGATGTAGCCCCATTCACTACAACCCTTTGAGCCCTGCCCCTCAGCCAGTTCTTCAC